>APFE030528447.1:0-54448 GCA_000404065.3 Pinus taeda
TTGACATATATGTATCAAAAATTAAAAAATTAAAAAAATATATATATATATTTTTTTTAAATTGCTCTGAGATTCGCTCCCAAACCGAGAGCTTCTGAAAATGTCGCTCCCGCTCCCGTTTTCACTCCCGCTCCCAAGTAACATTGATTCACATCTTTTACGAATTCTTGGAGTTGTCATCTTCATTGATATAAGATGATAGGATACTTTGAGCGATAAACAAAATTGTCGCACTGGAAAGGGATCCGACCATCATGTTGAAAATGCAACAAGAAAATCCTAATTTAATTTTGTCCTTGAATTAAATTAGGAATTAAACTGTAATTTTAATTCTCCTAGAAACTTGTAATAGTTAACTAAGTTAATTTGACTTCATTGGCTCAGTTAATTCGAGTTGGGAGTTTATCTAGAGTCGTGTAGAGTGGTTCCTAAATTTTAGAGGCCAAGGTTGAGTTCTTTTGAATTGTAATTATTTAATTCAATTTAACTGAGTTAAATTCACTTAAGCTAGTTCCAATTGATCGAGGAATTAGTGGGAGATCCAGTAGTGGGGTGTAACCTGCAATAGTAGGGTGTAACCAACATTACTCAACCAGTAAACTGAAGATTCACTCATAATTAACTCATGCATGTCAATTCAGAGAAAGACCCAGTTGAGATTAGAGTTCAGGGACACTGTACTATCAGTTGTAAAATCATCAAAATTGTACAGGTGGTGCATGTAATCAGAGGAAGGCCTATGATGGATTGCGCATTTATGGATGAGGAATTTCCCAATTAAATATGGGCTAATTCCCTAGGAAACTCCGCAAGGAAAGTGGAGCTTGGCAAGCATCAGATTTGGCTAAGTATTGGCTGGAGCTTGTTTGTGAAGCAGTGAGATAGATTGAGAATGTGTAGATATTGCTTAGGCTTGAGCAAAGCATTGTAATCTTCTTTCTTTTTTTATTAATGCAATATACAAAAAGCAGGGGTTTTTAGTTGTGGCTTTCCCTAGAAAATTATTGTGTTATGTGTGATTGGATTCCTTCTCTCTTATGCTTCTTTGTGATTTCATCGATCATTTATTGTTTCCGTTGATAAGTAGAGTAGATTCAAGTCAATTGTTTTAGCATTTTATAGTTTGCATTCTGAATCTACTAGGAATTTCTACATGGTATCAGCGCAGAAATCAATATAAAATAGGACAATACGAGTTTGTCTTTTGCAGGAGAAATCGAATTTGCAATATCATACTTCAGAGCTAGCAAGATGTCGTTCTACAGATTGAGACTCGAATATTCCCTTGAGGGTAGTTCGATACCTCATCATCCAGTTGTTGCAATACATTCTTGTTGTTGCTATATGTCCATCATAACCATGTTGTCCCATTGTTGCACCAATATCCAGCAACACTGATTTACACCATGTTGCACTATCGCTACTACTGTGTGCACTACGTTGCATTGTACATCATGTTATACATTGTTGCTCCTATGTGCATTATGTTGCACTATAAGAGTACAATTGTTGTTATGACTGTGTTCTAGATAGGGCATCATTGTGGCCCACGTCAACCCTAAAACATACCCACACAGTCCCTTAAACAGTTGCGACTTCCTCCACAAGTATCGTTCGCCTCCACACTGCTGATATGAGCACTTTAATACCCTCAAACAGTCCTACGCATGCCCTGTTTTAGGTTGGTTAGGCCTACGGCCTACCATAGTGACTTGATGTCACCTATAGCCAACCAAAACAAGATTTCCTTACCTCCTATTGTTGCCCAACAGTCATGCGTCTAGCCCTCTCCAACTCAGCCTTCATGCAAGAGTATTTTGTCCTTAAACCAATGCCTAGAAGGCTCCACGCTGCCTCCTCTTCCAAGTTGAAGTTGCCCTAGTCCTGCAACCCAAAACAATATGCCCTTGCACCCTAGACCGAGTTTCTATAATCCTCCAAGGAGTTCTTGCGTTGCACTATAGGATTAGGGTTGTCTTCTTCACAATATGACAGCGTCTTCCTTGACACGTATAGGATAACAGTTGACTGCGTCTTCCTTGATTTAGGTCATGCGTAGAGCTATTAGGGCATCATCTAGGACTGCGTTTAGCCTTCATTCTTAGGCTCCTTTCCTCATGTGTCTAGGGCTTCCTCCTCTTAGACTTCTCTTCCACTAAAACTCAAAACAAGTGGAGAGAAATCAAGAGTGAAGTGTGTGTTCGAATGACTATCAAGTCACCTCCTTTTATACTAATAAAACGTTGAGCACACGTGGGGGTTATTTGGTTGTTGGTCGACCGTGACGAATTGTCCCATAACACAAATAAATTCATATCTCCATGAATACTTATCGGAATCAGATGATCATTAGATCAATCCTACACCTTTGATGAGAGGGATCCAAGAAAAATAGCAGTTGCTATAAATAAGATGACCCACATGGAGTTTGGCCCTAGTTGCCAATTTTAACACTCCCTCTCAACTAGGGAGAACTCCATATGCTGATCCATCTGCCAAATTGTACTATAATCTGCCATCAGTGTCGTGCACTGCTCTGCTCTGTTGAACCATGAAGAAGAAGAATTGATCGAGAATGTCTCATACCATTCTCTACTAACCCAAAGTCAGTCCCATATGATCATTAGATTAATCCTACGCCACTTGATGAGAGGGATCCAATAAAAATATCAGTTGCCATAAATAAGATGACCCACATGGATTTTGGCCCTAGTTGCCAATTTTAACACTACCTCTCAACTAGGGAGAACTCCATCTGCTAATCTATCTGCTGAATTGTACTATAATCTGCCATCAATGTCGTGCACTACTCTGCTCTGCTGAACCATGAAGAAGAAGAATTGATCGAGAATGTCTCATACCATTCTCTACTAACCCAAAGTCAGTCCTATATGAAGAGTGTGTGTCATACCACTCTTACTGATCCCAGATCAGTTCCAAAAGAGAGTGAGTTATATCACTCTTACTGACCCAAAGTCAGTTTCATTGATCCTAGACCAATATCACAAGAGAGTGTCTCAAACCACTCATACTAACCCGAAGTCAGTTTCATTGATCCCAAATCAATATCAAGAGAGTGTCTCAAACCACTCATACTGATCCCAAATCAATTCCAAGAGAAAGTGAGCTATATCACTCTTATTGACTCGAAGTCGGTTCTAATTGATCCCAAATCAATGTTGGTCATCCTAGCATAAGGAGTACAGTAGATACACGATGCGTCCATCGGTACTACTATGGTCCCTAACCCTATTTCCCTACTCATTGGCCAAATCAGAGGTACTTCCTATGAGTCACACACTGCATGGGTAGGATGCCTCGGCAAGAGAACCACTCATCCTGCCCACAAGTCGCCATGGGGTATCACAGAGGAAAGTTGAACCATTCACCTTGTACACAGCGCACCACTAGGGGAGGGTGAGTCGCCCTATGGTTGCTTGTTGCTCCAAAAAGTACCCCAAGCACCCCCCAGAGCTCCCAGAGATCAATGCATGCATCATACAGGACCCTCATAAGAGGGTCTCTCAACGACTCCGAGTCGTTTTGGAAAGTCACAAATTTGACCTTTCCTCAGGGCTTCGACAAAATGTCTGCGACCTTCACACCAGTCCCCAATGTGATGGAGCCTTCTTGCTCATCGATGTACCATATCCCAGATGAAGTGGTACCTGATGTCTATATGTTGGAGTGATCATAGAATACGGGATTCCTTAATAATTGAATCCCCCTCTAGTTGACACAGAAGATCATGATGTTATCCATCATGTGTACAAACAGCTCATTGAAGAGCTTCCCCAACCAGGCAGCTTCACACGAGGTCATACTCGTAGCTATGTATTCGGTTTCAGCAGTGCTCAAAGCAATCGTCTTCTACTTCCTGTTCATCCAAGATATCATAGTAGAACCCAAAGAGAACCAACACTTAGAAGTGCTCTTGCAATCCTCCACACTGCCTGCCCACTCCTAGTACCATCAAGTATATGTTGGGAGACCCCACTAGGTATCATCCTATATCCTTAGGAAGTTGTGTCTGTTGCCCTACAAACTATAATGCACCGAACACAGCATTCGGGAATATTGACTATCGTACGGAAAGTCCTTGGTTTTCATATGATCGCCAAGGTGTATATGCAGTTTTACAGGTTATCTAGTAAACCTTTTGCCTAGTTCTCCAAAGTAATCACTTTCGTCCCTTTTCGGACTCCTTAAAAGAAAAGGTCCATCTGATCAATTGTCCTTTCAGGCTCATTAAACCTCGAAAGAGATAAAGTCACCTTTTCGTCCTTTTCTCGACTCTTGAAACACGAAAAGGTCAAGTTTTGTACCTGTGTCATAAAATTTATTGCCCACAAAATATTCCTGGTAATAGTTCAAGTTCTTGATTACAATGCAAGTGTTTTTTAGGCTCGTTCCCGATGGAAACCTTCCCCAAGTCTACCAGCCAAGGTCTTCCCCGAGATGGAACTCCTGGTCTGTTTCCTCCATTTGAAAATGTCGGTGCTCCATATATGGCAACATTGTCTTTTCCTAGGTTAACCATCGGTTTGTCCATTTGGTTATTTTCAACCTCGATGGTCTTGAGTGTCATGACTCCTATTCCACCATCTCCTTCGTTTGAATCAAGACACGATGATTCCAAGGTTGAGACTACGCCTTCTTCCCCTATTTCTTCATCTTCATCTCCTACTTCACCTGGTGAAAGTTCCACATCTAGTAACCAGGAGACTAAGAAGAAGAAGAATAAGATGAAGAAGAAGAAGAAGTCTGATAAGCACAAGGCCACCCATGCAACTATTTCCCCAAGTACAACTCAAGTAAGAACACCTTCTGTTCCTCTGCGGAAGGTTAAGTTTCCTTGTAAATTGTGCAAGGGTGATCAGCTTCTTCGTGATTGTCCTGGCATTCCTAGGATCTTAGAAGTATGGTCTCATGATCTGGCTCGTCTCTCATCATATTTTGAAGCTCATGACAATGCTACCCTATCAACTAGTAGCGGTAAGAAGAAAGGGAAGATTTGATTCCCCTGTAGGTTGTCTGAAGGCAAACATCCCCTTCACCTTTTTCTGCTTATGGATCAAGCTTCCACCGTTTCGGAAAGTCTTATAGCTTCTTCACCCCAACTCCCCATTTGTTATTAGAGGCTCTCTTCAAACCCTTTCCACGTTGACAAAGAGATTGACTTAGATTCTTCTCTTTTCCGTCCTCCTCTTGCCAAACCTGGCTATGCTAATCATGTTCCAGACCAACCATTGGTTGGAGAGAGTGTCAACTTGGATTCACCACTTGTTGATCACTCTATTCTGGAGGAGCATCATGATTATACTACTCATGTTCTTCTCGTCGTGTCAGATTCTCTGGAGTCCAAGAATGACCCTCATATCCCAGTTGATCCAGAGGGTCCTTCTTTGGTTCCTATCGAGCATGGGGGCAATCATATTAGTTCAGTCATTTCCTTTGACTGGAGTCATTTCACTGCGTTCTGCCTTCCATCCTATGTGCCTTTCTAGATTACAATACATGCCTATGATAAGGCAGTACCTGGCACTGTCTTGGATGAGGGTGCGTCGATTAGCCTCATGCCTTTCACTACTTGGCAAGCTTTGGGCTCCCCATAGCTTGTGTCGGTCAGGCAGAATCTGTTGGCATTTGACGAAGGAACCAGTCAACCTTTAGGGATCCTTCCGAAGTTTCCTGTTATTTTGGGAGGCAAAACTGTCTATATAGATGTGATGGTTGTCCAAGGTGCTTTAGATTTTAGTCTTCTCCTTGGCCATGACTACATTTATGCCATGGGGGCCCTTGTATCTTCACTTTTCCATGTGGTTTGCTTTCCACATGATGGAATAATGGTAACCATAGATCAGTTATCGTTCTTCAGTCCCCTGGTGCATCCTGTGCAGTCGTAGTCCCCTATCAGTTCTTGCTTGCAAGTAGTACCTTCCTTGCCACAGGTTAACTATGTGGCTACCCGTTCCGTCTCCGCCTCTGCTGACGATCATGCAAATGGTCTCATACATCATGTACTGGGGACATTAGAACCTGATCTGTCATTGGTGTCTCATGACATGTGTTCCCGGCGCATGTTTCTTCCATCACGTAAAGACCTCTTGGGAACCATGTTCTCATATGGCCCATGAACAGGTGTACGAGGATAGTTTATTCCTCTGTCAACCTCATTTAAAAATTGAAACAAGGAGTGATGAGCATAGTTCCCCTCTTGTGTCAAGCTCATTAAACAATGAAATCGGGTGTTCGAGGATAGTTTTGATCTTGTGTCGACCTCGTTAAAAAAAGAATCAAGGTGTCCAAGGATAGTTATGATCTTGTGTCAACCTCATTAAAAAATAAAGCAAGGGCCTGAGGAGAGTTCTTTTCTTGTGTTGACCTCATTAAAAAATGAAACAAGGAGGCCTGAGGAGAGTTCTTTTCTTGTGTCGACCTCGTTAAAAAATGAAACAAGGATGCCCGAGGATAGTTCTTTTCTTGTGTCAACCTTGTTAAAAAATGAAACAAGGTATTCGAGGATGGTTTGATCTTGTTTCAACCTCGTTAAACTATGAAACAAGTTGTATGAGGATAGTTTGTTCCTCTATCAACCTCGTTAGAAAATGAAACAAGGATAATGGAGCATAGTGCCTTGTATTGTGTCAAGCTCATTAAAAAATGAAACAAGGAGTGTTGAGGAAAGTTCTTGATCTTGTGTCAACCTCATTAACAAATGAAACATGGTTATTAGGATAGTTCTTTTATGTGTCAACCTCATTAAAAAATGAAACCACTCCCTTTCCAAATGAAGTCTTTGATTAAGATCTTGTAAAATCCGAGTGGAGTCTTTCCAAGATCTCGAAAGTAAACCTTCATTCCATCCACCTCATTGAATGCAATGAAGCTCGGGGGGCATGCATCTCGATTTGCATCGTTATGATGGGGGCATGAAAACTCATAACAAGCATAGTTTCTCGTTTCAAGCTTGTGTAAACATGAAACCAAATCCAAGCAGAGTTCTCCATGGTTCAAGCTTGTGTAAAAATGAACCCATACCTGATTTATGTCTCATGATTGTCGTTTTATCCATACCTTGATTTGCGTCATTATGTTGGGGGCATGTGAACTCATAACAAGCATAGTTTCTCATTTCAAGCTTGTGTAAACATGAAATCGAATCCAAGCAGAGTTCTCCATGGTTCAAGCTTGTGTAAAAATGAACCCATATCCAATTTACATCTCATGATTGCCATTTTTATCTACTAAATTTTTCTAGATGAGCCTTGGTTGTTTCATTCCATCGCCACCATCCCTTTGGCTGATCATATGCTTTCACTTGGTTATTTTTCCTTTCCTGATGAACCACAGCAATGAGTGGTTTTATTAGCTAGCCTCTTGACCATTACATGTTTTGAGAAGTTCCACCATTGTCAGAACCAGTTGCTACCTTTTATACCACTCATTCCTCAAAGACGAGTCACCTTTAAGCTCTTTTCTAACTCGTAAAATATGAAAAGATTGCCGAGGTTTTCCTTTTTGACTCGACATTCGAATAATCATGCAGCTTCACATTTCCAGCAGTGTATCTCAATCCATGAGAGATTGTGCCCTGAAGATATCTCAAAAAATTCTTGGCACCAATCTAATGAGGCTCAACCATATATGAGCTCAACATGCTATCTGTAAAACATATATCAGGATGGGAGTTCACCAAGAACATCAATGCTGGAATGAGTTTATGAAACTCAGAGGCATTTCCCAAATCAAGTTCGGCATCCCTACCACATAACTTCTGAAAGTTAAGCTCCATCGAAGTAGACACGAGCTTGCAGTTTACCATTCCAAATCCGGAATCCAACTCCTTACTTTTGCAAATGAGAAGGTTTGCACTTGTCACGAAGAGGTCATTCTCATAAGGTGCCAATATGAGACGGCTATCATCCACAACCTTCAAGCAATGGTTTGGATCGACTTCACTCCTAGTGAATCTCAGCTTTATCTGACAGCTATCAATCCTCTCATATCAAGCCCAAGGTGTTTTGCTTCAAGCCATAGAGGGATTTCTTCCACTTGCATATAAGAGATCCCGATCATGAATCTCAAACCCCTCGGGTTGTTCCAAACCTGTGGACCTGCTACATGAGGGGAATGATCCCCTTGTAATATTTTCCTTTGGTACATCTTGGACATGTACCGTCATGCTCTTCTTGAATTCAGGCATCCTTGTCACCCTCTGACTCACATCGAGTAGGGCCCCATAATAAGCAGACCTCCGGTGCTATAGATGAGATGTGTCCACTGACATGGTCCCCAATGGAGTTCCTGCAACTTGATACAAATTGCCAATCCTGAATAAAAGCATCTTTGAAAAGTCCATTTTCAAACACATGCCTTTCCATTGATGAATGCCACCTCGAAACCTTTGACTTCCATTGCCGAAATGGACAATAGGTTCTTCTTGCGATCAGGTACATAAAGAGCTTCTTTTAAATGAATCGAATTACCCTCGTTCAATTGAGGGGTAACATTCCCTACACCCTTTCTGGGATAGGTGGCATTGACTCCAAGTATAATCCCATGATTGTTTCCATCTCTACCAAATTAGAGAGAGCACTCTTCTATCCGATGAAATGCCTCGAAGCACTACAATCAATAAGCCAGATTCCCAAAGAGTTTGGAGAGGGCCAATATAAGATAATGCTTCTTTATCTTATCAGAAACAACATTTGATTCTTCACACCTGGGGTTCCTTGCTTTCTTTGAAGTGTCGACTATTTCCTTGATGACCTGCATTACCTGTCATTCCTCCGATCATTGAAGATGCTGGAATGATTGTTATATTCATCAAGTGATGTAAAGGACTTTTCACCTTGGTTCCTCCTATCAGGCATTAGAGAGGAAGATAGTTCTTCTGGAGAAGCATGTGGTTTCTCTAACGCTCCACTACTAGGGCTAGTGGTGTTCATTGTCTCTATGTATCTTGGAACTTTTACTTAATTCAGAAACTCGCTGAGCCAACACACTTTCATGCGCATGTCGTAAATATTGTAAGACTATTCTTTGAATGTTTGCGATATATGTTGTTTTCATCTGTACTAAGGAAACTGAACTATTTTGGTGGCTTTGGTACTTATCTTGCTGAAGGTGTGTTGTATGTGTTTTAACAATCATGGCTTCTTAAGTGAACTATTTTGCTACTTGTCCAACGATTCATTCATATGTCTACGCTTGTGTGTCTTTTCTAGATTAGTACTATTGCTTGTCTTTGAAATGCTCATTTTTCTCTCCCCTTTCAGTAGAAGAACCCTGATACATTTCGCAGCTAAACATTCCACAAGGCATACTCACTTGCTGTAACGACCCATCTATAAATATAAAGAACACAAGAATAATAGCAGGCATACAATACATACATATGATAGCTACATATGCATGTGTCGCATACACTGCACTAGTATTATATACTAAATTAACTATAAATGATAAATACCATAACACTTCTTTGAATAGAGGTTCTACTCATTCATCAATATTGCTTAATGTATGGGTAAATCTTGAAAGAGGACTATATAAATTATATATTCCAGATTATTGAAAAAAAATTATATTAATAAATTAATAAAATAAATTTTTAAAACATATATAAGAAATTAATTAAAAGGAGCTCTAAGTATAAAATTAATTATAATGTTATATTAAAAATAAATATATATAACAAAACAATGCAATATATTAAATCATAATGTTTATAACGTTAAATGTGATATATATTAAATCATAATGTGATATATACGATATAATATTTATATTAAAAGAATATTTTAATAAAAATAGAATATGATTTCAAAACATAAATCATATACATCCACGACCTTAAAAGAGATAAGGGAGGAATACGTAAGGGAGGAGCGTGTCATCAACAGGTTGAGTGGTGGGCTGCAGATGGAAGAGTGGCCACCACCAAACAACAGAATAAAACAACGGGGCATGGATTTGGGAAAGGGGGGAGAAAAACAGAGGGAAGAAATGGGAAGGAAGAGGAACAGCATGTACGGAAATCATCCACAGGAAGATCTTGAGTTGTTTGAGGGGGAATAGTCGGCTTCTGTTGAGAAGCTTACTGGATTGAGCAGCCTGGTTCTGCTCAGTTTGGCTGGGTGGATTCGGTCTTTTGGTAACTGTAGCAACGCAGCAGGAGGCATCTTCAACCACAGGGCACAAGTAGGTATCTCAGTAGTTCTGTTAGTTGATTTTTGTAAGATTTTCAAGAAATTGTTTACAAGTTCATGATATAAATTTCCTTACTGTTTTTGCATTTGTTTCCGGTCTTTATACTTGCTAATCCAAAATTACATGTGTATTACTCTCTCGTGCTGAACATTGTAGCCAAGGCATATCTCTAAGAATATATGGCAGTCGGCCCTTATTTCCAGAAGGCCTCCCACACCAAACAGTGCGAAGTTTGATTGGGACTTTTCATCAGGGAGACACTGTTGGTTGACAGATTTCCAGCACTGCCAACAGCGTATCAGCCAAGTCAATAGCCACTGGCATGAGCACAGGGGCAAGTAGTTTGTGTTTGGTAAGAAGACTAGTAGTTAACTTAGGTGACTCTTTGGGTGGTGGAAGGGCGGTGTGGCTGGACCTAAAGCATAGAAAACCCGGAAAGCAGCGTAGTCTAGTAAGACGAGCGAGACGAACAATGCTAAAGTTGTTGCCTAATACATGAAGCCAACTGCCTAATACTGTATACATGAAGTCGACCAGCAAAACCCATCACGACCTTGACGAATTAGAGAAAGGGTTCCAATTTACTGAAGTCGAAGTGTGCACAATGAGGGAAGAACGTGAAAATGGCATCATTTGATCCACGACGTCTCTAGATAGGCGAGCGGTAAGAAGAAATGAAAGTGAACTCCAAAGCACAGCGGGCAACAAGAGGTGAAAGAGAAACCACAAAATAAAAACCACGGACTTTTAACCTAAGAATCTGAGTGGCTCGCTGAGTCCTCTACAAATCACCAAAACCATGAGTCAAACTCGGATTGACCACGAGTCAAACTCGGTCAACACGGTTTGACTCGCCGAGATTCAAATCGGCTCATTTGGTTGAAGATCAGAGTTGGAATCACAAGTACTCGCGAGTGATCAGAGACTCCTCTAATACTGATATGGAGAAAATAGAATTTCATATCCCATTCAGAATTCAACAGACTTAACAGTGTTCAGGATTTCAGGATTGGCAGGATTATAGCATTTCCACTAGATTGCACAACAATGGGTAACTTACGTTTAAACCAAGCAAAGTTATAGAAGAAAGGTACCAGACCATAGTCTTTTGATACTGGGAGGCTTCATTTTCATTACATTGCCCTGTTGAGTTCAAACTCAAAATGCTTTTAGATTTGCAAGATAATAACAAAATTTATGTTCAAATCCTGCCAAATTGGCTTGAGAGCACATGAAATTCTAGTTGGAAGGGCTGCGGATCCTGCATCTACGTGTCTGTGGATTGTCTATGGCACATGTCATTCAAAACTTCCAACAGGATTTTCAGTTGATTCCAATTACAGCTCCATGTAAACTGTGGCTAGCTTCCAGGATGACATTCAGCTAACTTTTGGCCCTGTTTTTCAAAATTTCAATTTTCAACAGCCTTTAAAGATATCGAAGAAAATCATTTTCATTTGACCAAAGCTTTTATGTCTTCTGTCTCATTTCATGCTTTGAAATGAGATTGCTCTTCTCGTTGTGCAAACCCACTACAACGGGATCTGAAGCCCTCCTTAAAGATTTAGCATCCTGATATCCAATCTCCTTTAACCATGTATTCAACTTTCAGGCAAGTACATGTGCAAAATCCAACTCTATACCTATAAAGTACCAATTATCATGTAGTAACATTTTTATAAACGAGAATAGAAAAGCCCACAGTATGACTAGCAGTACTCTAGCAGTGCATTATGCAGGTGGACTGGAAGGGTGGGCCCTCCAAATGGACAGAAACAACAGCCTACCTACTCCCAAAATCCCTGGAGATAATTACTAGCCCTTTCCCTCGTAGGCATTCCAAATTATTTGATGCTTTTTAAATTTTAAACGTTGCTTTATTGTGTAATACAATGAAAAAAAATTGTTAATGTGAGCTACTCAATAAATGTAGTGTATATTACCAACCCTGATAAGTGTTTTAGACATCCCCCTCATAGCCATCTTTAAATTTTTCCTAGGTATTCTGCACTATCACCTACCTCCTAATGTAGAAAATGTCCTTGTTCTTGTTCTAATGCCCTCACTTCCTCCTAGTGGAAAGCAGTTTTCTCCTGTGTCAAAAATTCTACTAGCCTGCATCACTAATTCTGTATAGAAAGATAATATTAAAATTTGAAATATATCTTACACCCATTGATCAATAAGTTATGAATCATATTTAACATCCTTTTTACAAAACAAATGTCTAACATAAGGCCCTTTTGCTGCAGAAGTACATTTTAAGAAAGCAACAGTTCTATGTACAGAGCTTGTAATCCTACAGAAGTAGTGTATTTGCACCAGACAGGGCACAAAGAACATTACTCACAGCTACATATGCATGACAGCAATATAAGTAAAATTTAAAGAGGAATCTACTCACAATCAACCGTGTTCTCCATTCACACGCAATTTCAATTCTCTCGACCATTTTCTTATCAATACTTTGGGATATAGATTGTTGTTCCAAGTCGCAAAGCCTTTTATGAATCTGATATGCTTCAGGGTAGCGACATCGCTGCACATGATGAAAGTGTGATGAATTCTGAGAACGTAAACTGAAAAGAAATCTTGAATTTTTCATTTTAATAAGGAACAACATTACAAAAAGAGAACAAAATTATGTTCAAGTATCTGGGCCAATATTATATGTTAATTTACAAATAAACAAGATTCTATAAATTATGCAGTGTGCCATTCAAAGCTCGATAGTAAAAAGTCTTTCACTCTCATTATGTGCAAGTTCTTATGTCCCATACTACTAAATAAGTAAAATAATAATAGTAAATAAACAAATTATAAGTTACATAATTAAAGCTAATTTTGGGACAAAGTTTTTTTAAGGGGGGCTAGTATGTCATGCCCTTTATTACTAAATAAGTATAATAATAGTAATAATAATAAAATAAATATCAGAATAGAAAAGAAAAGAAATAATAGATCAAGTATAATAATAATAATAATGAAAAATAATGACAAGTGGACCATAGGGATCAAGTTTTTTATCATAGATGGATAAGGCTAAGAAAATTTGGCATTGTAGTTGATTGAGGGCACGGGGATGGTCAACTGTAGAAAGATATGGTGCAGTTGAGCCTATGGTTGGGTGGAAAGTCATCCCCCTAATGTTGGTTGCTATCAATGATATCAAAATGGCACAACGGTTCATGGCATTGTAAGTGGATTCTTCGCCAAGTAGGCAAGTTCCACCGCTCACTACTCATGTGGATTTTACTACTGAAATAAACAAATCTTTATTTTATCAATCAATTTTCAATGAATGTCTATATATATATGAAAATGCTTGTAATCGAGCTATTACATATCGTATCAGAGCTTTGGCTCTAACCCAAGGATATATGGCCTTTTCCAAATAAGAAATCTCTTTATGTTAAACACATTTTTATATTAAACAAGTATTTTAACTGCAGTTAACTCCATTAAATTCATCTATTTTAAGTTGATTTGCTCATTTTGTTAGATCTGAAAGATTTATTTCATATCTATGGATAGATATGTTTTAATCACAATCCATTTAAACTAAATCATACTTACATCATAAATATTTGAAGTTTTCTCTCTTTTTCTCTTATCTAATTTGTTGTAACTGAAAGTCTGGGTGAAGAATTTTGCTTAGTAGATCTGAAAATTATTTCTTGAATCTCTCTTGCTTTCAGATTTCATCAACATAGAATAACTGCATTATCCTTGGACTTCCTAAATATAATGATAAATGGTTTGAGTCAACAAGGAAACTCCATGTGCTGATGTTGATTACATTAAAATAAGATGTTTGGATGTTCTTAAGTTCTTGAAAACACTTAAAGTGATATGAAGACATATTGATGCTATAAGTTTGAATGTTCACCTTAAACTGCTATATATTTTCTGCTAAACATGTGCTAACAAAAATGGATTGGAAAATCTAATAATTTGATGGTAGATCTGTATTACAGTGTCATTACTCTTTCCAGCGGGCTTTCACATGGGATTCTTTATGTGTGGCAATCTTAATTGTGGTGTTTCTTCACTTTTACCCCCAGGCTACGATATCCTCAAAAAAATTATCTTATATTGCAGTATGAAATGTTTAACATTGGAATTGATTTGGATAGAGAATACAAATGGAGAGCACGCCCATGCCATGTGGAAATAGCCATGGGAAAATCCACAGAAAAAATATCGCCAACCTCGCACTCTACTTAGAGGACTTAAATTGTAATGCAGACTTGTATATATTCAAGACTATTCCTGGCCCATTAAGACATTTCAGGAAATGCATGAAAGAAAAACCAGGTGAGGAGTCTATAAAGCTTTTCTTTTCTATCTCAAGTTTGATCCTCCAAAAAGGAAACAGATGTCTCAGGAGGGGAGTAAATGGCCCAACACACTGATGTAGATTTGGTTCATACATCCGTTAACTTTCACAACCATATCCAAGGGGGTCCATAGTAGTTTTTTATACAGATGTTATCAAACCAATCAAAGATCCCAGAGAGTTATGAACAGTTATATCTATTGCATCAGAGATAGGTGGAGGATTCAACAGATGGATTTTCAGACTACATTCCTCAATGGGGTCTAGAAAAGAAGTATTGTCATATAAGGAGAAGCATTGGTTGCCACTTAACATTTTTGAGATTTCTGTTGGGGCCATTAAGGCATTGTTAGAACTTAGATGTACCTGCAGTGCTAATCACTACAATATGCAAGAGCTTTTCTTGCTCTCTAAGCAAAGAGTCCCAGAAAGATTTCTACTTTGATTTGACCCAAACACAAGCACAACTGCTATAGGGTATCTTTGATCTATTTAGCAATGGCCATAGATAGGGTATCTTTGATCTCCCAACGGCCATAGCTAGAATCTCTCTTGAAGCATACAGATAAGGGCTTAATGTATTTATTCTTCATGAACGGATCACTAGAGTTGCCTTTGTACCAGTTCTACCTCCCTAGAGAGCAATACCAAGAAGCAATACTGCCACGGATCTGAAGAGTAATGTCATGGATAGCCATCACATGTAATAGACTTTCCTCAGAGACATGCGTATCATCTTCCCTTAAATAAGATTCCCTATAGCAGATCACTATGTTTGATTACTTTACCAGTGTTGAATGTACACCTGTAATGCAGTTGTGAATTACTTTTTTGCGTATTTGAGATTGACCCAACTGAAATCAATTATTTTTTAATGGCCTTTGAGCTATTTGAGCCATTGATATTCATCGTCATCACCCATTTGGTATGATCTGTTCTTTCTGTTTGACTTGAGGAAAAAAAATGTTTTAAACATTGACTATGATGGTGTGACCCATCCACTTGGGTTTGAAAATGTGTGCATCTCATAGCAGTTGTGTTTGAGTAGCAGTTGTAAAATGTCTGAGGTTATGCCATCGAAAGTTCCCATCTATTCTCCTTTTCTTCAAAGAAAGACCATATTGAAGAGTGATCATTTCCTGAGATGCTAGAATAAACAATTGAAATTGTAGATTGAGGGAGCTACCAATTATCGACAGGCGTGTTCATTGTCTGTTCGTAGCGTTACCATTTCAACTATTGAGGGAATACGCAATGTGCTTTACTTCATTGGAGTTGGGCAAAATAAAGGGTACCAGAAACATGTGCTATGGCACAATCTTTAGGAGGGGCCACTTGTTTGCGTTAATGTATAACCTTTTGTTTTACGAGAAGTGGAGCAATGCTTTATAATCTAAAATATACAGTATGTCTCAATGCTTGCATTATTGCATATTGAGGACCTTAAGCTAAACAGTAATTGACTGTGAAGGAGAGTTAAAAACACATATAATAATTTGAGTTACTTTATTATCAGCTTAGATCCATCTTAACTCCAGATATACCAAACGCGAGAGAGGGATCAAATCTCTTTTCACTTTAAAAGAGGTTTGCATGTCAAGAGATTTGATATCTCTCAAGGTTTGGTAGATCCGGAGTTAAGATGGATCTAGGCTGGCTTAATTTTCCCATTTAAATAGGTTATATTCCACATGAATACCATGGATCATTTTTATTTTTATTATATTTTTATTTTTCTTTTGTTACTTTTATTTTTATTTTGACCGAGTTAAAATGTTTACATTACATTACATTACAACATCTCTACCATACTGGGCTGGAGAGCGCCTCTTGGCGCAAAAATTAAAGTATGAAAGTTCTTGATTAATAATGTTTGTAATATTTTATGCTAGATATCTGACAAGTTGAATTATCTCATCACTGCTAGATTGTGGAATACATGACTGCTTATTTAAGGAGAACAACTATTTTCGTGTTGAAACATCTTTAATGTGGCCAAAATGTCTATGTAGACGTCACTGCATACCAACTTGAGGATAAAATACCAGATCGTGCATTTTTGTAGCTAAAACACACTCTGGGTTTCTCAATATTCAAACCTAGTACTTTATCAGTACCCCATCTTATCATTCATTGTGATTTTCAAGTGAATAACAAAATTATTTCTCATTGGAATCACTGCAACCATGAGACATTCAATACATTTATATATTTACTTGTATAGATGTGCCTGTCGATAAGACCAGACCATGACAGCTTGGAATGGCAGAATACCTGTTGCAAGTGTGAATCCTGTTCCACAGGCAGCAGAACCTTCCATAGCAAGGTTGTAGGAAACCATTAGAATATGTTGCATTTTGTTGATAATTTATTTTTTTTTGTTCTTAGATAGAAGCTGTCCACAATTGCAGACAGATATTCCGGCTAAATCACCGGATGAACGATCCCACAGCAACAATGTAGCTTCTGCTGCTCCGCGTCACCCAATCCAGCTCTCCAGCTCCAACCTCTCCCACAAAATCTCCCAGCACTACCTCTAGGGTCTGCGTCAGCCTCTCTGGCCCAGTGTCAACCTATCTGTCCCAGCATCAGCCTCTCGAGGCTCTGTGTCAGCCTCTGGAGCCTCTGCATCTCACACGTTGGCCCTCCTCAGGCTCTGCGCAACTCCTAGCTGCCTCTGTGTGGCCTCTGGCTGCCTCTGCGTGGCCTCTAGCTGGCTCTGCATCAACCCTCTCCTGGCTTCTGTGCTAATGTTTCTGGTACTAACTCTGCTTCTCTGTTATGTATTCAATGCCCCTCAGTTGCAACTCAAATCACTTCACTCAATTTCCTTAGCAAACCCTGCCCCAGAAAATCGAGTTCTTGATCTCTCTCAGTGCGTTCTCCAACTAACCCTCAAGCCTCCTCTTATACTCTTCTCGTTGGTCCATCAACGGTTGCAATTAAATCTCTAATCAACGGCTAAGATTAGATTTGGCTTGATCCATGACTTTTGGACCATTCTAATTCAATTTTATATAATTCACATTAATATTTTATTTTCCCTAAATTTAGACTTAGGTACTCCATTAAAAATATTAATTATTTTAATATCTCCCAAACTGGTTAGATTCTGCCCAAACTGTTTATGGGTCTTGGAGATCTCATGTGCTTTAACATCTCCACCAATTTTCTTGGCTAGAGCACATCCGATGCTACCCCAAATCAACAAGTGTTAGGTTTCTTCAAAATGGTTCATATTCACATGTTCCATATCCTGATCCTCATCTACAGCAACCATAGATTGTCAAACGCCAACGTTGTAATCGAGTTGGCTATGTGAAAAATCATTGTTTTGATCTTCAGCCATGTGAGCATTGTCATAAAAATACTCATCATTCAAGCAGCTTTAGAAACAAGCCTCCTGCAAGAACAAAGATTCACCTTGGATAGATCGCTTATTCGCAATGGGCTTCAAGGGTCATACCACCAAATTGGTTCTCGACTATTAACACGTCTTGCAGTTGAGATTTCTTCATATTCTCGCCGTGTATCTAATGGGGGGAGAATTGATGGTCATCTACAAGCTTCAAAGATACATCAAGCAAGCCTGAGCTTGTTCCCTAAGCCTAGAGCCAAAGTCAGCCATACCCAAATTCAGAGTTGTAGCCAGAGAATCCCATGAGCATGCACTTTGGTTGGTGGCATTCCTTAAACCACCACAAGTTAGATCTCAATGGTCTCCCTTTTCAAAACACTTCCTCTAGCATAAGACTTTAGCTTCAAGCCAAATTTGGAATTGCTTTAGGAACGGCATCAAGCGTTCAAGGTTGAGACCCCAATGATCTCCCTTTTCAAAGCATTAGGGAGCACTTCCTCTAGCAAAAAACTTCAGCTTCTAGCCAGATTTGGAATTGTTCCAAGAATTGCACTAAGTGTTCTAGTGTTGGTGGTCATCCTTAAACCACCATCAGTTGAGACCTCGACTTCTACCACCTTTGGGTTTGTGGTCTTCCTTAGAAACCACCACTTTAGCAAGCACATTTAGCCATTTGTTGGCATGCATTTTTGCAGATTTTGTATTTTAACTCTCTCCTTGGAATCATATCTACCCGTTCAAATTAAGGAGGGGGAATGTTGGACACCTAATCCACTAAGAGTTATGGTGTGGAATATGAACAATGAATGGAGTCTAAAAGACCACTTGGAATATGACAATGTATAAAATGTATATCATTGTGAATAATATTCATTCAATGATTTATCTTACTCTTGTTATTTACATTTGTGTGTTTGACACTTAATAATTTAATCAAAAAAGAACCATTGATCTCACAATTAAATCTCAACCGTTGGGATTGTGGCTTATGTCAAAATTATAAAAGAAATGTTGAATTTCCACGACCTTGGATCTAGGATAGAATCTTAAAATATCTGACGCTACCAAACCAAGAATCTCAACGATACTACTTTGTACAGTGGAATATAAACAACAGTAAATCACACATGCACAGAATATAAACAACTTTTTGCAATTTTCAACGCAACTTCGTTATATTAAACAACATATAATACAACAGCCTAGGGCTCCCGTACCAGGGATAATGGCTCTCATTCATCCACCAATACAAGATACAAAACTGGGACTTGGTATCAGTTCATCGACAACCAATTTGCCCTCAACAAGATATTTTGACCATCTGGCTGATGAAGTCGACTCTCTCAGCTCCTCTCGGTCATACCTTATACCTACCCGGTCCTTCGACCCCCAGTTTGCAGCTCCTACCTCTATCAATGCTCCGGTACATATGGCCATTGAATCTTGGCTAACCAATCCGTTCTCTAGTTCTACCTTCATTCATCAATGCCACAACACATCATGACTCCTATCGAGTTGTTCACAGCCCTTGTGAACAACTCTCAACTACCCACTGCTACTCTTCAACTACGCAGGGACTTCAGCCCACTATGGTCTTCCTACACTGCTCAGATGAAGACCAACATAGGGCACAGAGGGCTGCCACCTATCACTGCAAGATGTCCATATCCTGCAATGAACATGAGCAAGGAGGACTACCCATCTTATGATGTAGATGTCCTTTTCCACACACAAGTCTCGAGCTCCATAAACTGCTCCTGGTTGATTAGACTCTTGAGATCATCAACTACCCCTCTTGCAACCACCTTTGTCCATCAAGGTGCTACTCACCAGGCTCCAACTTGGATACTATCACGTTGTCCTCCAGCAAACCATAAGTGCCCAATCACATCCACACTTGGTCTTCTCTCACGGTGCCCTCCAACAGTCCACAAGAGACGAAGTCCACGTTGTAGCATCTGCACCTAGTTAGGGCATCCAACACCTAGGAAACCCTTCCATGTGGTTGCTAACAGACTTCCAAATTGTCCTCTCCTAGGACATCATCCACTAGCATCAATACAATACATACCTAGCCCCGTTCCTGCACTCACGTCCCTGCACTCATGTGTTCATGCACTTGCACTCGTGCATTCATGTACTCATGCATTCTCGTGTGTTCCTGCACTCGTGCAGCCCTGTACATGTGCGTTCCTGCACTCGTGCATTCCTGCACCCGCACTGCCCACACCCAAGCCAGCTTTCTTGATCTGTGGACTATGAAAGATGCTTCTTGGATGTGTTAAATGACTGCCCCCCACCTTATATTTATACACAATACAAGGGCTCCATCAAATCACATGTGTGGACTTGACAACCTGTCACAAGGCTTATTAACATCAAGCCGACCTTCACACTTGTTTTTCATGCCCACCTTTTAACATCAAAAATTCATAACTCAAAAACGACAACTCGAAATCGGATGATTCTCATTGTGTTAGAATCGTCTCGATGAGAGCTATCATCCTCATCCATCACATATCGAAGACTCATCACATTTTTGGCCCAAACATCAATGGGTGCAAAACCCCAGGCTTGGGTTCTAAGCCCACAAGCCTGCTTGTGGCACTTTGACCTCCAACCTTCGAACACTAGGGTTTGGAGTACCTCCCAAGCTACACAAAAATCAACAAGGAAGAGGCAACAAAGTGTAGAGACACACAACATTCACTTCACAAATCATGTGAGTGCAGGAGAAAATCAGAGATCTGATTTTCAACAATTCGTGAGGATTTCAATATTAGTTTAGCAAGGAGAAGATAGTCACTCTTCAGCAAGTAAAAGAGCCCAGCATAGCAGGCAGTAAAATTGTCTGTACGGATTCAACACCACTGTATATATTCCAAATGGTCGTACAGAGTGGAGGGCAAGTTGCCTCAATTTCTGAGCAGACTGTAGTTTTCAGGTTTGTTGTTCGTTTTATTACAATAATGCTATTTAGTGTTAATAATGTTATTTAGTGTTTAATGCTCATTCTTATTAGTTGTTTCTATTTTTATCTTTTCAACAATTTCTTAGAAGAAACTAGTTGTTTCTATTTCCTAATAGAAAATTGATGTTTCTATTTCTGTAAATATCTTTGTATTACTTATTGAGCTTCATTTGCTGATGTAAATCAATTCAATTCATTCATTGATTATGGTATCGGAGCACACGTATTCCTTTCGAGATAATTTTTCACTGTTTGAAAAATTTCGTGTTCATTTCGAAATTGCTCTCTAGGGGTTTGAATTTTTTTACGGAGGCGTTGATGCCAAAGACAGAATACGAAATCGAAAAGCATCGTGTCGCCAAGGCACTGTTGTCCCCCGAGGGTTAGCGTCTCTGTTGTTAAAGAAAAGCAAAACCATACCCACCCTGTCCATCGTCTGCGCTATAGTCCTCTTCCGCTGCCTCGTGTTTTGAACCCACAACCTCTAGCTTCATACAAAAAAAACCTTTTAATTGACAGTCTCCACGGATTCAGAAACTCGGAAGATGCAAGAAAATGTCAAAAACCCTAGAGGATTATTCCAACCATTAAAGATTTTGTTACATACCAGTCAGTATCTGAGGAAATCCCAGCATGGATGTAAAGATTACGAGCATGCCGATTCAAGCCCGTGAAGATCTACCTAAAGCCGCTGCCCAATGTAAATACCACACAACGTCCGACCAAACAGAGGGTTTGGCTTCTCGACTCTAAGTTATGATATTACAGCGAGAGTATTTTTCAACTAAGGATTTAAACTTCTGAAAGATACTAAATACATCAGATTTATATTTTAGAAAATACACCCACATCTTTCTACTGAAATCATCTACAATAAGCAAAAAAATATTTGCCACCAGTAATAGAAGATGTATGCATAGGACCACAAATATCAGCACGAATTAACTGAACTACCTTAGATGCGTGCCAAGATTCTCCATCCTTGAATGAAGACCAATGTTGCTTGCCAGCTTGACAAGCACCGCATATTGCCCACTGCTGAGTCTGAATATCAAGTAACCCTGACACAAGTCCCTCCCGAGAGAGATGAGAGAGATACTACATGTTTAGATGCCCATATCGTTGATGCCATAGAGTGTTGATGGGAGAAACACAAGCTGCTAGAGCTACTTCCAGAGAATCTCCAGTGTTAAGAAGCCTGTATACAACATGATCCTCTAGGCCAACAGCAACCGTAAGACTAGTGTCCCTGTCGATAATTGAGCACTTGTGCACACTGAACACTAAATCACGCTGACGAGAGTTCCTCATAATCTGGCTGACAGACAGCAGATTAATTTCCATACCAGGAACATAGTACACATTCAAGAAGATGAGTGTGCGCCCACCAGACTAGATCTGAACTGTACCTTTGCCAACCATTGTGTACTCTTCACCTCCGCCGAATACTACTGAATCACTGAAAGGTGAGAAGTCAATAAACCAATCACGCCTGTGAGAGAAATGGTGTGATGCACCAGAGTCAATGTACCAAGCGAAGACGAGATAATCTGAAGACCTTTTAGCCATAAATGCGTAAAAGGTAGATTCTGTCTACTCGAAATGTTCTGCAACATTCGCTGTCTAATGGGGCCCTCCCTGTTTCTTCTGTTCAAAAGCAATCCTCTGTCGGCAATCTTTCTTCATGTGGCCGACTTTGTGACAGTAATTACACTGCGCATTTTTCTTCCTAGCAGGAACAAAAAACTGAGCAGAACCTTTCTACTGAAAGGGCTGAGAGGACTGATATTTGGCAGCAAAAGTATTTTCTGAGGCTGATGAGGCACCACTACGAAACTGTTGTTTCCAACGATCATGTTGCATGAGTTTGGTGCATAACTCTGGAAACTTCAGATCAACATTAGTGGAGGTAATGTTCAGTGTTTTTATGAAGTTCTCATAAGATTTTGGTAGACTTTTTAGAGTGATGACTACCATATCTTCTTCCTCCATGGTTCGACCAATGGCTTCAAGCTGATCTCGAATGTCTTTAATCTTGTTGCGATGTTCCTGTAAAGACATATGTCCATCCATCATGATGGAGAACCACTGATTCTTGAGAAAGAAAGCATTGCTCTTGTCGGATGTCTCGTGCAGTTCCTTCAAATGTTGCCAGATCTCGGCAGTTGTCTTGCCAGAAGGAATCTGCGGTAACTGATCATCAATCACAGAGAGCTTGAGAAGAATAACGGCCTCTGGATTTTGATCATCAAACTTATCTTGATCGGTGCCAACTATACCAGGACGGAGCTCTTTGTTCAGAACAAGCTGATCAAGACGCCTATATTCAAAAATGGTCAACATTCTCTGTTTCCAGATGTTATAGTTGGTGCCATTAAAGTGTTGATTGCCTTCCAACATCAGATTAGTTAACGAGGCCATTTGCACATTTCCCAAGATACGAAAAACAACAAAGAAGTTTGGTACAGATTTCAATGCAGATGTCGGTTGATCCGGACAAAATCTGACAGGTGTTGGAAACAAAATTCAAATCCGCTAACTCGAAACTCAAGGCACGGAAAACGATGCACCTAGAAAATTCTGACGACTATCCATTTGAAATATCACAAAATCCACATCAAATCTGTAATTGGAAGAAGTTTTCGAAAAAAAATTAAAATACCTTGGTCGATAAAGATTGAGCCACGAAGGATGGTCGCGGTTAATGTTGCGGAGGTATTTACTGTGGTTGCAACACAACGAACAGCGTCTAACGATACAGTAATTCTTGGTTTTATTGCCTCAAGGCATATAGCACAACTGCTAGGAGAAAGTTGGACGTTGGGTTTTGAATGCAAACCGCCAGGAGAACCCTGCGAAGACTATACAAAACCTACGATTGATTCTCGTGTCCCTCCCAAACGAGCTGTATCAGAAGAACTAGACCGAGTCGAAACAGTCTCATTCGGAGTTCTGACAATAAATACGGAAGGTGCGTCAAATGGATACGCGTGGAGTTTGTTGTGTCTGAGATGCCAACCAAATTGATGTGCGGAAATAATAATAATAAAAAATAAAAAAAAATATGTGGAGCCTGTTGTAGAGTATGCGTGAAGCGTCGGACGTGCCTGCGATGTTGGACAGAATAAAGTGATCCTCACGTCGTCCCATTAAGTGTTGCGTTGTCCCGAACATATGGAAGCAGGCATCCTGAAAGTGTTGCGTTGTCCCGAAATAGATCCTCGCGTCGTGATGTAGTATTTGATGAAGACGGAGGATTCTTTCAGTCTCCTCCTTCTGAGTAGTGTTCTGAGGATCAACCTCACAGTGTTCTTCTTCCGGTAGGTCCACCTGATGGGAGGGATGATGCAGCATCAGTATTTGATGATGCACTACCTAAGCTTCTTCCGGAAAATAACCCTCCTCTTGCTGCTCCTATTGTTCCTGAGCCTTCTCCAAGCCTTCTCCATCTCCTCCTGACATTGGTTCCTCTACTGTCCGGCCTAAATGGTGGGCTAAAACCATTGGTGATCTCCGGGATAATGAGCTCCTTGAAGGTAGAACTTCTAGACATAAGAGCAAACAACAGTCTACAGTAAATTTTGCTCTTATGGCTAACCTGCACAATGTTTTTGAGCCTCAAACATATTCAGAGGCTAAGGGTACACCTGAGTAGAAACAAGTTATGGAAGCTGAATTCCAGAGTCTTCAGAAGAATCACACTTGGACCCTTTATGATCTTCCTGCAGGGAAAAAGCCCATTAGCTGCAAATGGGTGTATAAAGTGAAATACAAAGCAAACGGAACCCTAGACAAGTATAAAGCTCCCCTTGTTGCTCAAAGGTTCTACAGAAGGAAGGCATTGACTATGAGGAGACCTTTGCTCCAACAGCCAAGATGAGTACCATACGACTTGTCCTTGCCTTTGCAACTCAATTCAATTGGAAACTCCATCAGATGGATGTAAAGAGTGCTTTTCCGAATGGTGACTTACAAGAAGAAGTCTACATGACGCAGCCTCCAGGATTCAAGGTTGTGGTCAAGAACAAAAAGTCTGTAGATTAGTAAAAGCACTCTATGGTCTAAAACAAGCTCCTCGGGCTTTGTACATGAAAATTGATTAGTACCTCACAGATCATGGTTTTCAGCGGAGTCCATCTGATGCAAACTTCGATATCAAGCATACTCGTGATGATATTCTATTTGTGGTTGTCTATGTGGATGACCTTATCATCACTGGCAGCTCCACCCAGTTGATTCATGGGATCAAACAGGATTTGTGCAGCACTTTTGATGACAGATTTAGGACTTATTCATTATTGTTTGGGGGTTGAAGTATGGTAGACTGAGAACAACATTTTTTTCTCTCACTCCAAGTATGCCAGAAATCTTGTGCACAGATTTAGAATGCAGGATTGCAAACCTGCCACGACTCCTATGGAACCAGGGCTCAAACTTCCAGCGCAGTCATCCTCACCCCTTGTGGATGAAACTTTATTCAGGCAATTAGTGGGAAACCTCATCTACCTTACTGCCACTAGACCTAACATCAGTTTTGCAGTGAGCTACATTTCCCGCTTCATGTCAGCTCCTAAGGCTGAACATTGGATAACAGCAAAGCGTGTGCTACGTTATGTGTGTGGCACTCCTGATTATGGACTTCTGTACACTCGAAGTTCCAATCATATACTTAGTGGTTACACAGATTCTGACTGGGTCGGTTCAGTTGATGACCGTAAATCTACCGCTGGGTTGATGGCCATAAATCTACAGCTAGGTATGTGTTTAATCTAGGATCCGGTGATGTCACCTGGACTAGTAAGAAGCAGCAGGTAGTGGCTCTCTCCTCAACAGAAGCAGAGTATCGGGGAGCAGTTAAGGCATATTGTGAGGCAGTTTGGCTTCGACATATGCTTGCGGATATGCATGTTTTCTAGACAAGTCCTACTCCCTTGTTTTGTGATAATCAGGGAGTGCTCAAACTTGCCAAGAATCCAGTCTTTCTTGAACGAACAAAGCATGTAGAAACCCATTGTCACTACATTCGCCAACGTGTTGAAGACGGATCCGTTCAGTTGCGATATGTTCCCACAACAGAGCAACCCGTCGACATCTTCACTAAGCCTCTTGGTCCTGATAAGTTTGTAAAATTCAAAGGGTCTATCGGTGTTGTAAATAAATTAAGCATTAAGGGAGGGTATTAGAATGTTATTTAGTGTTAATAATGCTATTTAGTGTTTAATGCTCATTTTTATTAGCTGTTTCTATTTTTATCTTTTTAGCAATTTCTTAGAAGAAACTGGTTGTTCCTATTTCCTAATAGAAACTTGATGTTTCTATTTCTATAAATATCTCTGTATTACTTATTGAGCTTCATTTGCTCATGTAAATCAATTCAATTCATTCATTGATTACTTTTGACTAATTTCTCAAATCTATTTTTCTTAGTAAGGGAGCTCTTGTAAGTTTTGAAAATAATTTGGAATGATGAAATGATTTAGAACTAATAATACAATGAAATGGAATGATGCAAGTAAAAGTTAATAATTCCAGCAAGTAACTACATCTAACCTATTTGGTTAGATATCTAGGTTTAAGATATTTTAACATAAGATTGGCAAATTATGATTGATATGTTAGTAGTCAATCTTGCTCCAAGGACATCATCTCTTAAAGGGAAGAAAAGTAATACAATGAATGAACTCAAAACAAATAATGCCATCTAGTCTAAATTTATTTTGATGGCTAAACACATCAACACATGGAAAATTTTATGATCTTGACTTGTAGATTTGATCTGTAAACTATCTTGGATATCCACTGGACAGTTCGTCACAATAGATTTGACAATAATATACTAAAATACTGAAATTTTACACTATTACAATTTATTAAACTTTAAGATCTATGGATTTTACTGTAATTAATGCATGCATGCGAATATAAATTATGCAAAAAAGTAGAGAACGACAAAAAAAGCTCACACATACATAAGACACAAGATATGCTCTATGGGATACCCTTTCGGAAGAAAACCCAGCTTGAAGGTAAGGTCGCTTCGCTCTCTTTCTTTGTCTGGAAATATGGTTGCAGGTACAAAGAAGTAATATTGTGGCCCGTGGGCTACTACAGTGCATAAATCTTCTTTGTGTGCTCTACCTCGTATCTCTCATTGCTATCTTTGCTCAGTTATGGAACAAAATGCTCTTGAAAGAATGGAATGCATCTTCCTCCTAGTGGCCCAGTTATAACACAGTTTGATAGCCTATTAGTGGTTAAGTTTGTCTACATCAACTCTTAACTAGAGTTACAATATAGACTCTTTTAAAGTATTTTACATCAAAAACATGTCACTGACATGGCCTCCTCCCGAAATAGAAGTGTGAAAACAAGAAGGTCAACTTCTGAGTGGCATAACTTTTGCATACAGACTCTGATTGACGCGCTTCTTGTGTTGTTGGAAAGGTCTTTGTGTGCAAAATAGCATGAAAAGGTGTCGCGCCAAAGTGGCAAACCTTTACCCCCAAAAAATTTCGTTTGATGCCTCAAGAGTCAAAACACTCTCGGAAGGTTTCACACCCCGTTTTGCCAAACTCGATTCCGATAGTAAAAACGGTCCCATGAGATGATTCCTCAACTTTTTCCACTCCTAATGCATCGAGATGGATGACATACAATATAATGATCCAGTTTGGATCACACCACCCTAGTTTGGGAGGCCTTTCGTCCCCAAAAGCTTTCACTGAATGAGATGAGGAAATTTTTCCTCCACCTTCTCTCTGGTGTACCATTTAGCTTTCCCTGGAAGTTGTCCCTTCAACCCAATATGCCAAAGGTCATGCTGCCCATGTCTTGTAGTTTTGGACCTCTTCTGCAAAATTATATCTTCTGTCAACTCTGCCTAAGTGTCTGGTGCCAAATCCTCCACAAAAGTTGGACCTGTTCCTCTTCCTGATCTAGCATGGAAGGTGTTGTAGCAGTGTACATTTTCGCAAGAAGATTCCTTCATGCTCGGGTAATGAAGATCATCCAGATTTCATCATCATCTTCAATCATGTTTATAATGTAAATGATCCTGGTAAAACTGTCTATATATATAACAACCTAGGTAATCCTACTTTTTTGGTGACGATTTCTATCGTAGGAAGTTTTTCATCTCACCGATTCATGTGTGTTTCTTAACATCGATGATCAGCAGAGCTTTTCCCTCCAACCTCACCCCAAAGTTAAAGTGGATTTTGACGTCAAGGTCTTAGGTAAATCCTAGTGTTCTAGTCGAAGCTATGTAAAGTAATTTGGGAGTAATTTACATTAATTGGTTAAATTGTTTTATTATAAATTATTTGGTTTACTAGATCATATTTGAGTCGCACAAATGGGGTTTTATAAATAAGGGTCTATAACGAATGGGCGTTCCCCGTCATGTATTAAATTGTAATATATTGATGTAAAAAATATCTTAGCGCATCGTCCCTCATAATTAGACACCATGGCTAAAATATTTGAGGGTCGGAAAAATTATTAATCCCCTCATGAGTCAATTAATCAAATTTTCTGACAAAAATTAATTAAAATCCTAAGCCATAAATTTAATTAATTTTAAGTCCTAGGAAAAATTAATTCTCCAAATTAAAAAATTCGTGGGTCTAAAAGAAATTAATTTTTTAAGGTCCTCAACCAAGGGAATATTGAAAATTTCAAGATATTTTGGAGCCTTGGGCCTTGGTAGTTAAATCAAAGTCAATTTTTTTAGTAAATCAACCCAAAATAATTAATTTTGAGTTGATTCAAATTCAATTAAATAAAAATTTCGAATTTCCTCAAAAATAAAATAATTTCGAAGGAGGAAATTAAAAGATAATTAAATCTTTTTCAATGGTCGAGATTACTTGGACGGAGATCAAGCTATCTAGCCGTTGGAGAATTAATCTATAAATTAGAGGTCAGTTGTCATTAAAAACATCCGATCTTTTGTAGATTGTGTACTAGCTCTTGAAGCTCTCTTGTAATATTTCTGGAATAATATAACGCAAAGACTTTCGTGTTTTATTGATGCCAGTGTTCCTCTCTCGTATTTTATGATAATATTGTTTTTAATATTCTGCTGAATATTATTTTATAAATTGTCGATTAACAGCTCTAGTGGAGTAATCTATTACGCAAGTATCCTGCTTACTTTATTGGATCTAAGTTAACAATTTTAATTTGATTGAATTAGCAGGTATCTCTAACTGTTGAAGATTATATTGTTATTTTATATCTCTATCGATCTGACAATTTCATCTAATGTTTGCAAAAATCATTTGTACTTAAAAAATTGGGTGTTTGGGGAAGTCCTCAGTTGGACCAACCAACACCCGAGACATAAAATCTAGAGAGCCTTCCTGATTAAAATCCTAAGATTATCTAACAAACTTCTTCTTGTAGGGATTTTCTAGGCTAGTACCTAAATTAAAAAATTTACTTATCTCTTAAAAATTGTTCTCAATAGCTAGATCTGGCTAGAAAGAGCCTTAGATCTACCGATCTGGGAGCAAAGTCGGACTCATACTCCTCAAATCTGATAGATCTGTAAAAAATTTGTATAGATTTGTAGTTTTGTAACCTAATTTTTAGTTGTTTTCCTAACTTGGGATTTCGGTTTTCAATTTAATTTTTTGTATATGTGTGGGATCTTGGGTTTTATTTTGTGTTGTGCAGGTTCAAATCTAAAAGGAAAATTTGGGCTTTTGAGGAAGATCTAGCGTCAAACTTTGTGTGCGGGGATTAAATGATGAAATCAATCATTTGAAGGTTCAAATCTGAGGTTTTCATAGTAAATTCTGAGAACAATTTGAAGCATAAATACATCAATTTGAAATATATTTAAAATAAAATAAATTAAATTAAATAAATAAAAATATCTCCTATTTGTTGCCTTGAGACTCCTCATTATTGTGTGATCTTCTTTCCTTGCTCAGCGTCCTAAACCACAGCTCCATTTCTTATGTTTTTTGCATTTCGAAAACCTCATTTCTCCCAATCCCATTCCTCTGCGTTTTTCTCAACTCACACAGTCTTTTCTTTCTCTTCTTCTCTATGTTGTCCCTTCTCTCCCTTTGTGTTTTTCTCTCCTCACGCATTCCCTTTCCTCTCCCTCTGTGTAACCCCTCGCTCCTCGCTACTCCCTTCTCTTCAAACTGCAAACCCTTCTTTCTCTGCCTACGACCCTCAATCTGTTGCTTCCTTTGCCCTTCGTTTTAGCTCATCCCTGCCCATTCATTGGCTTGAATCCCCTGTCATGGCTCCTCTTCCAATTCGCTGCTAGCTTACCCCTCATCCCTTCTAGTTTCTCACTGTTAACTCATTCCCTCGACCCACATTTCTTTCCCTCTTCGACCTACATCCAACGCTTTTTCTTCACACTTTGTATTATGATTTAATTTTTTTGTGGCCTTTGGCCCATAAAAAAACTAAATTTAACATTTTGCGCAAGCATTTACAACATCAAAAATCATTAATCACATTAAATTTAATAAAGGTGTGACTAAAGTTCCTTTTTTAGGTTTTTTGTGATAAGGGTTTTGGGGCTTTTAAATCTTTAAAAAAAATGTGGTAAAATTTTTGTATAGTGAAGACAACACATAATTTTTAAAATTTCTCCAAGTTTGACTATAGGAGAAGAGATGTAATTTTTTGGACATGAAACATTAGAAAAATTAAGAATTTCCATAATTATTTGAAGAGGTGTTTAGAATTAATTACCATCTAAATTTCATTGTTATCCTGGATATTAAAACGTTGAAATTTAAATGCTTAGGCTTCTTGCATACTTCAGGGAAGTCTTATAATCATTGGTTTTAATGTTTAATAATCATTGAGATCACTCATTATCTAAGAAAGAAATTAACTATAAGCTTGGATTTATTTAACTGAATTATTGGATATTTCTTGAATAATTAGCTTTAAGAAGTTTTCAAGTAGTTGTGATCAACATTTTTATTGAATACTCTATTGTGGACTTGTGGAAAATTGTATATCTTTCAGTTCTTGAAATTGAGTATTTTGAGCACCTATTAAATTGGCATTATCTTGGACAATTCCCAAGGAGAGTGTTGATCTTGAAAAGTTGTCATATAGATAGGGTAAATGATTTAATTCTTTAGTTCTCTTGACCTTAATATCATTGGTTTATGGTTATTTTGGCATATCAGTGATCTTTCTTTAAGAGGCGTTATTTACTTGAACGGTTACATCTTTGGCATCTTTTTTGCATTTGTCTTGTGTAGTATTATATTAATTAGGTACTCTTATCATAAAGCTAATCAATACTAAGTACTTGAACAATAAGCGATCTTACCTCAAAGACTACTCACTCTTCCCTTTGCTAACCGCATCTTGCATCTCATCTGATAATAACATTTTCCTTAGCAACAGTTATCCATCTTGTAATTGGTCCTCAATTTCTTAGAAAATAGTTGACTCCACAAGGCACTGGTTTCTATCTCATAAATCCAATCTAATCCTTTAAAATCTTGCTTAATCCAAAACAATTATTTGGTCGCTTAACTGTGTCTCTCGGATTGGTTGGTTCCCAACTAGTCCTTTCATCCACTTCCGTAGGATCTACCCCCCCTTAGTCTATTGTTGGGAAACAGCTTAAGCAAAGAGACTAGGGATAAAGATGACAACCCCCGATCTCAATCGTTGTCGCGGTGCCTAGACATTCTATGCAACAACAAAAGGCTCATAGAGTTTCAAATTATCTTCATTCACAACTGAGTTAATGCGCATATATGGTGGTAAACTAAGTCAATAGACATTATCAACCACCTTTTCCAGTATCTCAAAGGGTCCAGACTCCATACCTTAGAGCCTTGATTTTCTTACCAGGCCCCTGCAGCCTCTCCTTGTTCAATTGTAGCCATACTTTGTCTCCCACCTTGAATGATTTCTATGTTCGGCGTTGATCATGCTTGGCTTTATACTTTTCGCGTGACTTTTGCAGTGTTTCATGTATCTGTAAATGGATATGCCTGATCTTCTCAATAAGTTTTTCAGCCCTCAAAGAATCTCTAGTAAGATCTTCCCTCACTCCTCCTTGCTACCCATATGCAATATCCAAAGGTGAAGGTGGAAAATATCCAAAACAAGTCTCAAATGGGGACTTTCCTATAGAAGTTTGGATTGCTCTTTTATAAAAATGTTGTATATATACCAAATTTTCAGCGCAAGTCTTCGGATGCTTCTAGTTGTATCCCCTCAGACGCTGCACCAAAGTCTTGTTGACTACTTATGTCTACCCATCTGTCTGTGGATGGAATGTTGTACATCTCTTAACCTTTGTGTCCATCTTATCCCACAATGTAGTCCAGAATGCACTGAGAAATCTTGTGTCCTTGTTTGAAGTGATGCTCCTTGGTATCCCAAAGTGCACCCAAACTTGTCCAAAGAACAAGTTTGTTGCTTCTTGTCCACAATGGTCTTTTTACATGGCATCAGAACACACATCTTGTTGAACCTGTCAACTACTGCGAACAGGTAGTCATGTCCCTTCCAGGTTGTTGTTAAACATCCCACAAAGTCCATGGAAATGCTCTCCTAAGGACGAGTAGTTACAAGTAAGGGATGATACATACCTTGTTTCGTATTGCTAGGTTTGTCAGTACAACAAAGCATGCATCCTCTTATGAACCTAGCTACCTGCTCTTGCATCTTGGGCCAATACCTCTAGCCAGCTACACACCTCTGCAAGTTAACCACAGTCTTCCCTACACCAAAGTTCCCAGCAACCTTGGAGGTGTAAGCCTCTCTAATCAACTACAAACGCCCACCTTTAGGAACACATAGCTTATGCAGCCTGTAGAGTAACCCATCCTGGAGATGGTAGTCAACGATGTTGTCGCCATCATCCACGACTTTGACTCTACAACTGTTGATACACCTCCTTGAAGTCTGCATCTTCTGAATATGCCTCTATGTATGCATCATGGCTGAATGGCTCCATGTGCATAAGATTTCCCAAAGCTATAATCTTTGATGTGGGTGGCTTCGAAACCATATCGGCCAACTTGTTTGTATTGTCCTTCTTATACTTGATCACTAAATGAAATTGTTGTAAAAACCCCATCCACTTGTAATGCCTGGTCTGTTGTAGCTTACTCTGGGCCTGCAAGTACTGTAACGGCTGGTGATCTGTGTGGATTACTGCTAATTTTAGACAACAATGGTATGTTCTATGCTTTAGAGCAATTTTACTTCAATTTCTTTATTAGCCCAATATCAATATCCAGTTTAGCAATCACATCAATATGATAGTAAAATGCAGATTGAACATAAACATAAACAGTGGAAGAGAAGTCAAGGCAAGAGGACACAAGATGTGGCACCAACCAAGGACAAACCCCAATGTGGGGAAACCCTTGATCAATTCTTCTTTAGTCTTCAATACTTTAGCAGAGAGAGATAGTACAATTTACAAATCTAATAATTTATAACAGAAGCAAAAGAGCCCTAACCAAAAAAGTTAATGTTGGTCAATAGGGCAGATTTGACCCTCAACAATTCGATCAACTTCAATTAACTTCAGCCTCCAAACAAGAAAAATCAACCCTCAAAACAGTGAAATTCAACCCTGTCAAAGTTTGGTCAAACAGTGAACCTACAGTTAGACCTAACCACGGTCAACATTGGTCAAATAGTCAACAAATTGCCTCAAGTTCTGTGCCCAAAAATGCGCCTTCTCCAAACAAAAATTCCTCACACAAAATCACAGTCAAAGATGGTCAACACATGGTCAATGCAGCCCAAAAACAACCTCTGAAAAATCAACAAACTTGGTCAACACTTAAACAGAAAATTGCCCTTCTTTCCTTCACACGTGTGGAGAGAAATGTTGCCGAGAAATGTGTACCCAATTAGATGAGGAGAGAGAGAGGTGTGAAGATGAGTGTGTCCAAATGAGGATGAGGCATCTTGTATTTATAGTCAAATGTCAAGTATGAATAGACGTTATTTTTCGGCTTCTAAGCCCACATGAGTTTGTTGTCGAACCTTGACAATTTGTCCATAATCAATATAAATTCATAACGTCATTTGTACATGTTAGAATGGATGATAAATATATCAATCCTACACCTCTCGGAGAGAGGAATCCAAGAAAAATATCAATTGTCATAAATAAGATGACCCATGTGGAGTTTGGCCCTAGTTGCCAATTTTAACAATTATTGTCTCCTTTCCCATCAAATAGTGCTTCCACTTCTTCACAGCTTGCACCATGACACAGAGCTCCTTATCGTAGATAGGGTAGTTAAGATTTGCCCCATGAAAAACTTCAGAATGGTGACACACAGGTCAGGTCTTCCTCCCTGCATCAAGGCAACTCTCATAGCATATCCACTCGCATCTGTCTCCACTTCGAAAAAAGGTCACTGCAATTTTGGTAATGCCAGAACTAGTGCTTGATTGATCTTCTTCTTTAACTCCTCGAAAGCCCTTTGTTGACCTTTTCCCCACTGGAAACTCTTACCACTTGCTGTTATAGTAGTGAGAGATGTTACTACCGCTGAAAACGAGGCTATGAATTTCCTCAGGTATTGTGTTGCTCCAAAGAAACTCCTGACCTCAGAAACATTAGTAGGCACTAGCCATTTCATGATGGCCTCCATCTTGGGAGGATTTATCTTCAACTCTACCCCACTGATTACATACCCCAGATACACCAAAGATTGTTGCGCAAACTCACACTCCTTGGGATTTTCTAGTAGTTGGTGCTTCTTCAATTTTCCAAGCACCTGCGTCAAATGTGAAATATGCTCCTCCCAGGTAGCACTATATACTAGTATATCATGCAGAGAGACAATAACAAAAGAATCTATAAAAGGGCGCAATTGATCATTTATTAATTTCATAAATGTAGCTGGTGCATTACGAAGGCCAAATGGCATAACTAACCACTCATACAAATTTTTCCAGGTTTTGAAGGTGGTCTTCCATGTATATTTGTTAAAATTGGCAACTAAGGACAAACTCCATGTGGGTCATCTTATTTATGGCAGCTGATATTTTTATTGGATCCCTCTCATTGAGAGGTGTAGGATTGATCTAAATATCATCCGATTCCGAAAAGTAGTTATGAAGTTATGAATTTATTTATGTTATAAAACAAATTGTCAAGTCTGCTAGCAACTTGAGTAGGCTCAGAAGCCCAATAGACATGTCTATTCATCATCTACGTTTTAGTATAAATAAAAGAGGATTTGAAGTCATTTTATACGCATTCTTTATGTGATCTCCTCCTCTCCACGTCTTGGGTTCTTGGTGAAGGAGAGACACAAAAGAATACGCTGGGCTAAGTGTATGATACCCTAGCCGCAGTTCAAATGAACCCTAGCCGCAGTCAAGGGAAGGCTCCTATCCACTATCTAAAGGAGCTCCATTACACAATCAAGTGATGCCCTAAATACGCTGTCCAGAAGCCTTATACGGAGGCCCTAATACGTTGTCCAGAAGCCTTATACGGAGGCCCTAATACGCTGACCAGAAGCCTTACACGCAAGCCCTAATACGTTGTCCAAAGAAGCCTTATACGCAGGCCCTAATACACAGTGTAATGTAGTCCATCTTCGCTGACCAAAGGAGGCCCTAACCACAGATAAGAGAGGCCTAATACGCACTCCAAGGATAGACACTATCACAACTAAACGAAGCCTACTGACAGCATAAAAGAAGAAGGAAAGTTCGAGTTGCTATAGGTGACAGCACCGTCATAGAGACAGAATTGTTTGCATATCCTTTTGTGACTGCATGAAGTTGTTCTCTTCTTGTGAGATAACCAAGTTAGAGGAGCTAAGGGATACATCTGTTGGGATCTCGTTGGAAGAACAAGAAGCAAGGTTTATGTTGCCTCGAAGCTACAGAAAGATTGTGCGTTAGGCCGCAAGCCATAACACCACAGTCAAGGATTGTGTATGAGTATTTGAGGACTTGTATATATGCCCAGATCAACAACACAACCAAAGAAGTGTCCTAGGTTGTTTGAAGGATTGTTTCAATAGTGCTTGGTACCCTAACCAGTCATCATGATGACAACAGCAAAATATGTGCAGCATGATGATGGAGAGCAGTAAAGTTGTGTACAGCAACTCAACAGTGGAGCAGCATGATGTAGCTCAGGACCATAGCATGATGTTGTAACAAGAATGCAGCATGGTGATGCTTGCAGCCTGATGGGGGCAGCAAAGTGATGTTGTATGATGAGTACAGCATAGCAATCAATGAATGCAAATCAGCAATATTGGGTACATATCCATGATAAAAGACAGCTCAATGATTGGAGTAGCTCAGTGACAGGTGCAGCAACATGAAGTGCATAACATGGTCACGATATGGATGAGATGCAGCATAGTGATAGGTGAAAGAGTCACCTTGGAGAATCAGTTGAAGCAACATGTCTTCAACTGATCTCATATAGATATAGAAAGTCAAAGTGTTGACTTTTGTTGTAAATGTACTATCTCTCTCTCTCTCTTTCTCTGTTGAACTTTGAAGAACATAAAAAAAGAATTTATCTAGGGTTTCCCCACATTGGGATTTGTCCCTGGCTAGCGCCACATCTTGTGTCCTCTTGTCTTGGCTTGTCTTCTGCAATTTATATTTATGTTCTATCTGCAGTTTACTTTAATGCTAATGTGATTGCTACTCTGGAAAAGATATTGGAAAATTGAAATAAATTGCTCTAGCATAGAACATACCTAAAACTAACATGGTTTCAGAGCTAAGGTGAAGACAATGCCCAAGCAAGAGTGAAAGAGCAATCATCGAAGACAGTTGGAAAAGAACAAAAGGATCAGTGGATTCCTCATCCCTCTTCAAATTCAAAGTCGAAGTAGAGAATATTATCAAAATGGCACAGAGGAAGTTTCTCATGGCCTACCTAAAGATCACTTTATTGGGAAGTTCAGATCCAAGGGTGGAAGTAAAGGCGGATGCCTCGATTGCAATAAGTTCGACCATTATGCGAAGGAGTGTTTGAATGGTAGAGACACATCTCTTGATGAAGATAACAATCATTCCAGGAACATCTTCAAAGGAATAACGGGGAATGCCATCAAGAAAATGGTCGACTCTTCAAAGAAAGCAAGGAACCCCAGTGCCTCAAGGGACTTCATCGGATAGATGGGTGCACTCTCTAATTTGGTAGAGATGGAAATAATCATGGATTATACTTGGAGCCTATGCCACCTATCCCGAAGAAGGTGTAGGGAATGTTACCTCTCAATTGAATGAGGGTAACTCGATTCAATTATAGAATCTCTTTTTAGTACCTGATCTCAAGAAGAACATGGTGTCCATTTCAATAATGAACGAAAGAGGTTACAGGGTGGCACTCATCGATCGAAAGGTACGTGTTTAAAAATAGAATTTTCAAATATGTTTTTTGAATTCAGGATTGTATCAAGTTGCAGAAAGTCCACTAGGGACCATGTCTATTGATACATAGCGCCGAAGGTCTGTGAATCAGATGGTAATAGCGATGCCTGAATTCAAAAGAAGCATGAAAGTACATCTCTAAGATGTACCGAAGGAAAATCTTATAAGGGGAATATTCCCCTCATGTACCATGTCCTCAGGTTTGGAACAACCCGAGGAGTTTGAGATTCATCATCAGGAATCTCATGTATACAGGTAGAATAAATCCCTCTATGGCTTGAAGCAAAACTCCCCGGGCATAGTATGCGAGGATTAATAGCTGTCAGATAAAGCTAAGATTCACTAGGAGTGAAACCAATCCAAACCATTACCCAAAGGTTACGGATGATAGACCTCTTATACCGGCACCTTATGAGGATGACCTATTTCTGATAGGTACAGACCCTCTCATTTGCAAAAGTAAGAGGGAGTTGGATTCTAGATGTGGAATGATAAACTGCAAGCCTGTGACTACCTCGAGGATATTAACTTTCAAAATTTATATGGTAGTGATGTCGGACCAGATTTGGGAAATGTCTCTAAGTTTCATAAACTCATTCGCGTTGATGTTCTTGGTGAACTTCCGTCCGAACATATGTTTTGCAGTTAGCATGGCAAGCTCATTTTTGGTTGAGCCTCACTGTATTGGTGCCAAGAATCCTCTGAGATACCTTCAGGGCACAATCTCTCATGGATTGAGATACACTGCCGGAAATATGAAACTACATATTTATTCGAATGTTGACTAGCCAGGTAGTGTGGAGGAACACTAGAGCACTTCTCAGTGTTGGTTCTCTTTGGATTCTGCATCGATATCATGGAAAAGCAAGAAGCAGAAGTCGAGACCGAATACGTAGCTATGAGTATGATCTCGTATAATGTTGCCTGGTTGTGGAAGCTCTTCAGTGAGTTGTTTGTACACATGATGAATACCACTATGATTCTCTGTGACAACCAAGAGGTGGGATTCGATTATTAAGGAATCCCGTATTCGATGATTGCTCCAGCAGATAGACATCAAACACTGACATATTTGGGATATGGTAAGTCAATGAGCAAGAAGGCTCCATCACACTGAGATGATGTACAGGTCGCTACACTTTGTCAAAGCCCCAGGGAAAGCTCAAATTTGTGATTTTCCCGAACGATTTGGAGTCATCAAGAGACCCTTGTTAAAGGAACCTGCATGTTGTATACATTGAGCTCTGGGAGCTCTGGGGGCTTGCGATTCTTACTGGAGCAACAGACGACCACAGGGTGACTCACCCTCCCCTGGTGGTGCGCACTGGACAAGATGATTCGCTCTCCTGTGGACAAGATGATTCACTCTCTTGTGTAGCAAGATGATTAGTTCTCCTGTGAGGTCTAGATGTTGTTTTCTCCATGACGATTGTGTAGCAGGATGATTAGTTCTCCTGTGAGGTCTGGATGATGTGTTCTCCATGACGATTGTGTAGCAGGATGATTACTTCTCCTGTGAGGTTTGGATGATGTGTTCTCCATAACGATTGTGTAGCAGGATGATTAGTTCTCCTGTGAGGCCTGGATGATGTGTTCTCCATGGCGATTGTGGAATAGGATGATTCGCTCTCTTGTGGGCCAAGATGGTTAGTTCTCTGTGGCATCCACTGGACAGGATGATTCGCTCTCTTGTGGACAGGATGATTAGTTCTCCTGTCAAGGCATCCTACCCATGCAGTCCGGGACTCATGGGAAGTACCTCTCATCTGATAAATGAGCAGGGAAATGAGGATAGGGACCATATTAGTACCATTGTATCTACCGTACTCCCTATGCTAGGATGACCTTCATTGTTCTGGGATCAATGATACTAGTCTCAGACCAGTTGTAGGAGTTGTACCCAATATGACACTGACTTCGAGTCAGTAGAGGACTAGTCTGGGACCAGTGGTTGATCTGAAAATCACTCGTGAGTGATCTCAATTAATTAATTAATGAATGAAGGTATTACGGACTTATGTGCTACTGTGTGTCTATGTTATCTTAGGCAACGGATCGATCAGATTGCAAAATACACAGACACTGGAAAATGGAAAACAGTAAGAGAAACACAGTAAGTAAATACAAGAACACAACAAATTAACAAGGAGTTCACCCAATCCTCCTGGGCTACGTCTCCGGTCCAGCTTTCAGTGGTGGCCTTTTCTTATTGTGTCTTTAAAGCAGAGCTTTTACAATGAGGAGCTCAATTTGAGTCTCTTGAAACAGATGATGCTTAGCAGGGTGGTTCTTGGATTCCCCAAGCCATTAGAATGCACTGACTCTTGCTTACAAAGTCTTGACCTCAACTGGTCTTGAATGGAATGAGTCCAATTTGGTAGCCAGTTCCCGACAGATATCCTCTCAGGGATTGCTCGAACCTCTCAAGCCCTCTGTCTGCTCGATGCTACCTTACTCTGCAGGTTATCTCGGCTCTATGTTTTCTGCTTCTTATTTATTCTTTGTTCTGTCTCTCTGTCTCACTGTCTCCTTCTTCCTTACAGTGCTCGCCTCGCACTCTCTCTCCCTCTGTCTCCTTTTGTTCATGGCTTAAAGCCAATTTGTCTCATGACTGTTCGTTTCCATTTCTGCCCCTTCGAATCACTTGTTGTTGTTCGCTTGGAGTTCCCTGCCTCTGCGTCATCGCCACTGTGTAACGTCTCGCAGGGAAATGGCCACTTGTCCTCTCACGAACTGCGCCAACTCTTCCTCAAACGGTTCGGTATTTCGGTTACACTGTGTAATGATTCATCCACCAACTCAGCGGTCAAATTGGACTTCAGACTTTTATATGCCGCAACTTAATTCTCCCTCCAGATCCGGTCATTCATCGGGCGCAATCTCCGCCGTCAGATCTGGAGCCTCCAGATCCTACAGTGTTCGCTCTTATCGCACAGTTGACTTGCTCGACCGTTAGCCTACAATGAGAGGCGGTTCTCTCTCTCATCCGCTGGACACGAGTCGTGCAATGTGTGGAATCACTCATTCTCCTGCCAAATCCGCTTACCGCCCAACATGCCTCCGATATTCCGCCGGTTTTGGAGCACGGGGCCCGCCTTTCGCTTTAGCGCTTTCCTTACGGTTTCCCGGCTTCCCATGCGACCGAGCACTCGAGGCTTTTCCTTCTTGAGGGATTTTGCCCAGCGATGCCGCTAATCGCGCATCAGAAACGGCCTCCGTTTTTCGATCCGAACTTCCTAACTGCTAGTTTGCATCATGCGCGGTCTCCATGGGCCTCGGTCAGCGCGCTTTGACCGAGGTCCTTGTCGTTCCTTGCTGGCTACAAACTGCCACTGTCCAAAGGTCTTCCTGATAGCTCTTTGTTCACAAGTTTTTGAAGTCTGTCCTAATTTGATACAGTGATAGCACTTTGATAATTTCCATGGATCCAATTCGGATCACAGCCTTCCCACTAAAAAAGCTTTTGGACCACCAAAAGCTAGTTTTCAAGCATCGACTAAGTGAGGGTACAATTGTCTCACTTGTCCAATCTCTATCCACTTTGCACTGCTCGGCTTTGAACCCTTGAGCCCAACTCTGAGGTACTCAACATCTCCCTTGGGCATCGTCCTCGTCTCAAAAGGAGATCTCTGTGTAGAAGAATGTTTTGCTCTGTTGTAAGCATGCTGCACATAACATAAATGTTCATCCCAAAGCTTAGGATGCTTGCTGCAATATCCCGTAAGTAGCTGGATCACTGTCCTGTTAACTACTTCTGTCTGGCCATCAGTTTGTGGATGAAAAGTTGTGCTTTTCTACAGTTTGGTGTCCATCAGTTCCCACAGACTTGACCAAAACTTATCCACAAATCAAGTGTCTCGATCAGATACAATGGAAGTGGATAATCCAAAATGAACCCATACATATTGAAAGAACAGTTTTGCAGTTTGTTCAGCAGTAATCTGTTTATTACAAAGTATCAAAATACACATTTTGCTAAACCTATCAACAACAACATTCAGATAATCATGACCTTTCCTAGATTTAGGCAATCCTCCAACAAAATCCATGGAAACGCTTTCCCAAGGGTGAGAAGGAACTGGTAATGGAGTGTACAAGCCTAGTTTTCTGTCACTGGGCTTGCTTTTAGCACATATAGTGCACCCTCTTACATATCTAAAAATTGTCTCGTTCAATTTTGGCCAATAACAAAATTTTTGCAGCTGTGCAACTGTTTTACTTACCCCAAAGTGACCTGATATTAGAGAAGTGTGTGCTTCTCGAATTATCTTTACTCTCAGTTTGTGGAATGCATAACTTCCCACAATGGTATAAGAGTCAGTCATTTACATGATAATCCAATTCTTCTACTTTTTTGCCTTGACTTAAAGTTGAATATACATCTCTAAAGTCTATATCTTGAGCATATTGTTCAATGTAACTCTCATGTAACACAGAATTATGCTTAAGTATAGTAGATGCATTTATAATGGGTCTAGATAACATATCTGCAACTTTATTGTGTATGCCCTTTTTATATCTCATGATTAAATGAAACTGTTGTAGAAAACCCATCCATATATAGTGCCTTGATTGCTGCAACTTAGTTTGGTAGTATAGATATTGAAGTGGTTGATGATCAGTATGTATTACTGTCTCTTTGCCCATTAAGTAATGTTTCCACTTTTTCACACTTTGTCCTAATGCATACAATTCTTTATCATATGTAGGATAGTTAGATACTGCAGAATTAAATGTCTTAGAATGATAACATATGGGTTTACCATGCTATGTCAACACTGCTCCTATGGCATAGTCACTGGCATCCGTTTGGATCTCAAATGGTCTTTGAAAATCAGGCAGTGCTAGTACATGTGTTGTACTAATCTTTTCTTTCAAGGTGTCGAAGGCTTTCTGTTGTTTGCCTCCCAACTGAAACACCTTGTTCAATCCTGTTAAAGCATGTAAGGGCGTTGCAATTAAGGAAAAGTTAGAAATGAACTTCCTCCAATATTGTGTTGCTCCAAAGAAGATTCTAATTTCTGTAGCAGATTTGGGTTTAGGCCAGTTCACAGTGACTGCCACCTTAGAGGGATCTATATTCAATTCACCACCCCCTACTATATGACCCAAATAATTCAAAGATGTTTTGCCAAATTCACATTTTGAGAGTTTAATATAAACTTTTTCTCTTTTCAAAACATCTAGATTCTAGTGTCTGCTTAACATGCTTTAAGTGTTGTTCCCACGTTTTGCTAAATATCAGAATGTCATCCAGATACACAATAACAAAATCATCAAGAAAAGGTCTGAGTACATCATTCATTAATCTCATGAAGGTAGCAGGAGCATTAGTTAAGCCAAAAGGCATAACCAGCCACTCATACAATCCCTATACATTTCCTCTACCATGGACTTTATGGCAAGGAAACTACCTACAAATTGAGGGTTTGGCCCCATAGAACCTTCCTCTGACATTGTCTTCCGAGGATAGACTCTCCCAATTTCAGGATTAGTTTCGACCAACTCTCCTTCTCCTAATTTGAGCTTTGATCTAGTTAGCATTCAACACCTAAATCCAACACAAGCTTGTCTAACCTTAACAGCCTTGGGCTCTGATACCACTTGATCTAAAAATCACTCCTGAGTGATCTCAGTTAATTAATTAATTAATGAAGGTATTACAGACTCATGTGTTGGTGTGTGTCTATGTTATCTTAGGCAACAGATCGATCAGATTGCAAAATACACAAACACTGGAAAATGGAAAACAGTAAGAGAAACACAGTAAGCAAATACAAGAACACAACAAATTAACAAGGAGTTCACCCAATCCTCCTAGGCTACGTCTCCGGTCCAGCTTTCACTGGTGGCCTTTTCTTATTGTGTCTTTAAAGCGGAGTTTTTACAATGAGGAGCTCAATTTGAGTCTCCTAAAACAGATGATGCTTAGCAGGGTGGTTCTTGGATTCCCCAAGCCACTTGAGTGCACAGACTCTTCCTTACTATGTCTCGACCTCAACTAGTCTTCAATGGAATGAGTCCAATTTGGTACCCAGTTCCCAACAGATATCCTCTCAGGGATTGCTCGAACCTCTCAAGCCCTCTGTCTGCTCGATGCTACCTCTCAAGTATTTATGAAGTTATGAATTTATTTATGTTATAAAACAAATTGTCAAGTCGGCCAATAACTTGAGTAGGCTCAGAAACCCAACAAACATGTCTATTCATCATCTACGTTTTAGTATAGATAAAAGAGCATTTGAAGTCATTTTATACACATTCTTTATGTGATCTCCTCCTCTCCACGTCTTGGGTTTTTGGTGAAGGAGAGACACAAAAGAATACGCTGAGAAGAGCTAGCAAAGTTGAGCAAAGCTGAGTTGAGCTGAGCAGAGCTAGCAGAGCAGCGCTGAGCAGAGCTAGTAGAGCAGAGCCAGCAGAGCAGAGCAAAGCTAGTAGAGCAAAGCCAACAGAGCTGAGCAGAGCTAGCAGAGCAGAGCCGGCAGAGCTAAGGAAAGTAGAGCAGAGCATGCACGGCACTGATCGCAGAGATAGTACAATTGGACATATGGATCAGCAGATGGAGTTCTTGAGAGGGAGTGTTAAAATTAGAAACTACAGCCAAACTCCATGTGGGTCATCTTATTTATGGCAGCTGATATTTTTATTGGATCCCTCTTATCAAAAGGTGTAGGATTGATCTAAGGATCATCCGATTCTAATAAGTATTTATGAAGTTATGAATTTATTTATGTTATAAAACAAATTGTCAAGTCGGCCAGCAACTTGAGTAGGCTCAGAAGCCCAATAGACATGTCTATTCATCATCTACGTTTTAGTATAAATAAAAGAGAATTTGAAGTCATTTTATACACATTCTTTATGTGATCTCGTCCTCTCCACATCTTAGGTTTTTGGTGAAGGAGAGACACAAAAGAATACGCTAGGCTATGTGTATGATGCCCTAGTCGCAGTTCAGATGAACCCTAGCCGCAATCAAGGGAAGGCTCCTATCCATTGTCTAAAGGAGCTCCATTACACAGTCAAGTGATGCCCTAAATACGTTGTCCGGAAGCCTTATACGAAGGCCCTAATACGTTGTCCAGAAGCCTTATAAGGAGGCCCTAATACGCTGACCAAAAGCCTTATATGTAGGCCCTAATACGTTGTCCAAAGAAGCCTTATACGCAGGCCCTAATACGTAGTCTAATGCAGTTCATCTTCGCTAACCAAAGGAGGCCCTAACCACAGATAAGAGAGGCCTAATACACACTCCAAGGATAGACACTATCACAGCTAAACAAAGCCTATTGACAGCATAAAAGAAGAAGCAAAGTTCGAGTTACTATAGGTGACAGCACCGTCATAGAGACATAATTGTTTGCGTATCCTTTTGTGATTGCATGAAGTTATTCTCTTCTTGTAAGATAACTGAGTTAGAGGAGCTAAGGGATAGATCTGTTGGGATCTCGTTGGAAGGACAAGAAGTAAGGTTTATGCTACCTTGAAGCTACAGAAAGACTGTGTGTTAGGTCGCAGGCCATAACACCACAGTCAAGGATTGTGTATGAGTATTCAAGGACTTGTATATATGCCCAGATCAACAACATAACCAAAGAAGTGTCCTAGGTTGTTTGAAGGACTATTTCAATAGTGCTTGGTACCCTAACCAGTCATCATGATGACAACAGCGAAATATGTGCAGCATGATGATGGAGAGCAGTAAAGTTGTGTACAGCAACTCAGCAATGGAGCAGCATGATGCAGCTCAGGACCATAGCATGATGTTGTAACAAGAATGCAACATGGTGATGGTTGCAGCCTAATGGGGGCAACAAAGTGATGTTGTATGATGAGTACAGCATAGCAATCAATGAATGCAGATCAACAATATTGGGTACAGATCCATGATAAAGGACAGCTCAATGATTGGAGCAGCTTCGTGACAGGAGCAGCAACATGAAGTGCATAACATGGTCATGATATGAACGAGATGCAGCATAGTGATAGGTGAAGGAGTCACCTTGGAGAATCAGTTGAAGCAACATGTCTTCAACTGATCTCATATAGATATAGAAAGTCAAAGTGTTGACTTATGTTGTAAATGTACTCTCTCTCTCTCTCTTTCTCTGCTGAACTTTGAAGAACATAAAAGAAGAATTGATCAAGGGTTTCCCCACATTGGGGTTTGTCCCTGGCTAGCGCCACATCTTGTGTCCTCTTGTTTTGGCTTGTCTTCTGCGATTTATATTCATGTTCTATCTGCAGTTTACTTTAATGCTGATGTGATTGCTAATCTGGAAAAGATATTGGAAAATTGAAATAAATTGCTCTAGCATAGAACATACCTAAAATTAACAATCTTCTTCTTTGACTCAAACCTGGTGATATCTAGACTTCAAGTCCAACTTGGTGAAATATTTTGCTTGCCGCAATTGATCCAGTAAATCATTTATCTTCGGTAGGGGGTATCTGTTCTTGAGCGTGATTTTATTCAACACCCTGTAATCTATACACATCCACCAAGTCCCATCCTTCTTTGGCACAATGTTGATGGGGTGACCCACATGGTGATGTACTCAGTCGAATGAAACCCTGTTGCATGTGAAAATTTCTGAATCTACACATCAGAAATCCTACTGCAATCACTGGATTATCATCTCCTACTTGTTTTTACATTCAACAAGTTATTTAATTATTTAAACAGTGATGTAAACATTATTGCAAACGAAACATACATACATATCATGAACTGAAAATAGAACGAGACAAATACACAAGGGACACCGTCACTGAAAAAACCCAATGCGAGAAAACCGGTGCAACAACTCTAAGGGTTTTCTAGTATTAAGTAGTAGTTCTGAATACCACTCTGGATGCCCTCTCGGTTATCCAATTACAGAGATAAAAATAAAATGGGAGAAACCTAAGTGAGATTTCCTCACTTCACCTGGCAAAATCTCTCCACATTCTGGCAACTGCACTGACTATCCCTGGCTATAATTGCGTTGCCACTTCACAGTAGTTGTGTGGGCATGCGTGGATCACACTAGGACACTACGTCAGCATTGTGTTGCCCCTCCTGGAGCTCTGACATCAGCCTTCTTTGTTGATCCTGTTGCTCCCTTGCTGAATTCGAATTTTTGTTGGAGGGTGGCACTACCCCAATGCTGGAAAGTGTGGGCCCTTCATGGCCCAGCTTCAGTCTCCTGGGTCTGCACTGCCTCCTTTGGCGTCTCTCTGCCTCTCTCTGTTGTGTATTTGAGGTCCTGGACAAGATCCTCCAACCTCAACTATCCCTGCCCCTTTGCTGCAACAAATTGCTTGTTCAATTTTCTCAGCAAACCTCGCCCTAGAAAAATCAAATTGACTGATCTTGCAAGTATCTCCAACTGACGCACAAGCCTCCTCTTATACTTTTCTTGTTGATGAATCAACAGCCGAGATTAAGTCCCTAATCAACAGTTAAGACTAAAACAGACTTGCTCCTCATCACTTAAAAGTTTATCACCAATATTCTAATTAATATCCATTAATATTTTTATTTTCCTAAGTTTCTCACCTCAATTGCTTCTATAACAGACTGCCTGTACAGCCCAACATTTGGCAATGGGGAGTCTGGCAATAGTTGGATCTCGTGCTCCACTTCTCTCTTAGGTGGTAACACTTTAGGCTCTCAGAACACATCCTTGTATGCTTGTAACAACTCCAATTGTTGTCTATGCTTCTTAGTACACCCCTCCAAAGTTGCCTTGCCTCTTATTGACTCCTTTTCAGACTAACTTTCTCTTGAAAACAATAAAACATACTTCTTGGTGAAACTAATCAATTTCCTGGCTTGGTTGGCACTTACCAGTGAAATTTTCAACTTGCCTTTGTGCGCATTAATGATGAACGATTTTCCATCCTTGATGAGCCAATATTGGTTACCTCTCCTCATGAATATTGCATCATGCATGTACATGTATGGACTCCCAAACACGACTCCACAAACATCAAGGGGAACCACATCCAGATTTACTTTATCAATACAACCATCACTGATAGCAAATCTAATTTTGCACTCTTTTGTTACCTTCAACTCTGCATCCTTATTTACCCATCCCATTGGATATGGGTTTGGATGATCACGAACTTCCAACCCCAACTTCTTGACCAACTCTGCTGCAATGAGATTCGCGTGCGATCTTGAGTCAAACAAAGCATCAATCTTTGTCTTCCTGACGTGTATCTTTATAAGGAAGAGTTTGGTTATTTCTTTCTCTTCCTGTTGTTGAAGGCTACTCAAATTCACCTCCTTCAGCACTGATGTATAGAAGATCTTCTCATCCACGTCCGACTTGCTTTCAACTTGGTTTCTCGAATCACTGGCCATGAGATTCTTCTTCTTATTACCTTTCTTCTTGTTCTACGGGTTTAGCTCTGGATGCAACTTCCGCACTTCTCCTGTGTATGGCCATCAATGTTGCAGTGGTTCCAGTGGTTAAATGGTGCTAGGATCTTTGCACTGGTGTGTTGTGGTTGCCCTCTTTTTATCTTTTCCCCCTTTTTGCTTATTCTTCCCCTCCTTAGAAGCTTCTTGTTGCTCCTTCTGCTTCGATCCACTTGATTGCGCTCTTTTCAGGCCTATGTTCTCCAGGTACTATGCCTATACACGAGACTTGTCCACCGATTTGGGCTTGAACAACATCACTTTCTGACGCAAATGGCAGTGCAAATCCTCCAAATAGTTGAGGAGAACATTTGGGTTCTTTCGAGAGATACCCAACATTATAGCCATTTTCTAAATTATGTGGTGTACTCTTTGCACGATTTCGCCTGAATTTTGCCTGAAGTAATGCCACCGGATCCACTGGTCCTCCACATACCCAATGGGATAAAACTGTGACTTAATGAGTGTTTTGAAATCTTCCCACTTAGTTACTAGAGGTTCTCCCTCCAACCTCAGTGTTTATGTGTGGTTGTCCCACCAAGTCAGTGCATGGGCCTCTAATTCCATCCGCGCGAATGAGATCTTTTGCCCTTCCTTGATATGATGGATGTTGAAATAAACTACCAATTGCTGAAACTAGTGGTTCAGCTTGAGAGTGTCGATGTCACCATGATATGGCTTGATATCGACTTTTCCTTCCATTTTGAACAGGGATTGATTCACAGCACTCGAACAAGGTTGATTTTTTATGGGTTTTTTCTTCAGTTGGTTCTCCATGTCTTCCTGATCTCTCGTTCCCCCTTCTGATTTGTCCTCTACATTTGAACCCCCATCTTCTCCAAATATCCCCAACTTATTTACTTAGGGTCGCCATGAGGAGGTTTACATTGCGATTTATATCTACGACTTGTTGTTCTAGCCACGAAAACCTCACCTCTACAAGATCACGAGCTTCGTTTACAAATTCGTCACCCATCATTAGGGTTTTAAGATTTTCGGCCCCGCAGATCTAGATCCCTACAATCTCCACAAAATACCCAAAGAAGTTTGGCTCGGATATCAAATGATTTATAAACTGTCATGAATATTCCACTGGACAATTCGTCACAACAGATATGATAATAATATATTAAAATACTGAAATTTTACACTATTACAGGTTATTAAACTTTAAGATCTGTGGATTTAACTGTAATTAGTGCATGTATGCGAATATAAATTATGTAGAAAAGTAGAGAACAAGAAAATAAGTTCACACACACATAAAACACAAGATATGCTCGTTGGGAAACCCTTTCGGGAGAAAACCCAGCTGGAAGGTGAGGTCGCCTTGCTATCTTTCTCTATTTGAAATATCTGAAAATATGGCTACACGTACAAAGAAGTAATGCCTGTGGCTCGTGGGCTACTTTAGTGCATAGATCCTCTCTGTGCACTCGACCTCCTATTTATCCTAGCTATCTTTGCTCAGCTATGGAACAAAATGCTCTCGAAAGAATGGAATGCCTCTTGCTCCTAGTGCCCCGGTTATAACAGAGTCTGATAGCCCATTAGTGGTTAAATTTGACTACATCAATTCTTACTAGAGTTACAATATAGACTCTTCTAGGGTATTTTACATCAAAAACACGTGGCTAGCCCATTTTCCATGAATAATGGGGGTTGATGCGACATCCTCTCAAACTATAGGTGTGAAAACGTGAAGGTCAACTTCTGACTGGCATAACTTTTGCATATGGACTTCGATTGACACGCTTGTTGCATTGTTGGAAAGGTCTTTGTGTGTAGAATAGCATGAAAAAATGTTGCATTAAAGCATTAAAGTTTTACCCCCAAAAAAAGATGTTTGATGACTCAAAACGCTCCAGGAAGGTTTCAGAGCACGTTTCACCAAACTGGGTCCCACCAGTAAAAATGGTCCCATGAGATGATTCCTCGAGTTTTTCCACTCCAAATGCATCAATATGGATGACAAACAATATAATGATCCAATTATCTAGTTTTGATATATTTTAACATAAGATTGGAGAATTATGATTGATATTAGTAGTCAATCTTGCTCCAAGAACATCATCTCTTAAAGGGAAGAAAAATAATACAATGAATGAACTCAAAACAAATATTGTCACCTAGTCTAAATTTATTTTGATGACAAAACACAACAGCACACGGAAAATTTTATGATCTTGACTTATGATTCAAACCATTTATCATTAAATTTATCAAATCCAAGGTTAATTCACTTATTCTAAGTTGATGTAATCTGAAAGCAAGGGAGATTCACAAAATAATTTTAAGGCCTACTTAGCAAAAACCTTTGCAATACTTTCAAACAGAAAATTGGATGTGTGTATGAGAGAGAGAGGGATAGAGGGGGGGAAGAGAGAGAGTGAGAAAGAGGTAGAGTTTCAAATCTTTGTGATGTAATGTATCGATTTGGGTTAAACAAAGTGTGATTAAACCAAATCTATCCATAAATATGAAATAAATCTTTCAGATCTAACAAAATGAGCAAGACAACTTAAAATAGATTAATTTAATGGAGCTACCTGCAGTGAAAATACTTAGAAGTGGCAGATATGATGAAGATAAAGAGATTCTTATTTGGAAAGGCCCATAGGTCCTTAAAGTTAGAGCAAAAGTTCCAATACGATATTAATAGCCCGATTACAAGCATTTTCATATACAAAGAAATTCATTGAAAACTGATTGATAAAATAAAGATTTGTTTATTCCAATATCAAAATCCACAATAGCAATGAAAGGTGGAACTCACCCGCAAGATGAAGAATCCACTTACTGAATGCCGTGAACTGTTGTGCTGCTCTGATCCTGCTAACCATAACCAACACATGGAGGACAACTCTACACCCAACCATAGGCGCAGCTGCACTATATGTTTCTACAGCTAACCCTCCCCTCCCCCCAAGCCCTCAATCAATTCCAATACCAATTCCTCATAACCTTACCTTCATTTTCCCCAAGCAAAAGAGATAATATTTTCTCCTTCTTCCCAGACCTTATATAGAATCCACACATGATAAAGAACTCAATCGCTGGGGTCCACTTGCCATTATTCAATTCTTTCTTTATATTAACTTTTTCTTTCCCACTACTATTATTAGTATTCTATTATTATATTTTATTTAATAGTTCTTCTCTTTTATATTTGGATATTGTTTATTTATTTATTTATATATTATTACTATTAGTTTACTTATTTAGTAATATGGGGCATTATCACTACTAAAATCAAGTCGAAACATTATGAGGACAAGTTAAACCAAAAGATTCTAGGATTGAAGTTTTATGCAAGATTCAAAACTAGATTCCAATTATGTTCAGTGAAAAAGTTTGTCAATGTGCATTTACTTAAACAACCTATGTTCTGGTTCCAGGTATAAACAACCTACAATAACTTTAAAATTTGTCACTACTATATTTCATGAGGAAATGACAAGTTAATTCAGTCTCAAATAAAAGCAAAAAGCATTTCATGTCTTCAAAGAACCAGAAAACTCTCCAACCGACCTTGCTAAAGCCACCAGTGTATTTCCCTGAGAGGAAGGGGAGGCTAAAACATGATATTGCCAGTGGAGATCTCTTTTTTGCACTTTCATACATTATTCAGAAAGCACAAGCTAGAACAGTACGAGTTAAGCCAGCAAATTCACATATTTTATTCACTGCATCTACAGCAAAAGCACAGTGGCAATTTATATGAATGAATCATAACACCTCAGACGTCTTCATTTCTTTGATTTCAAGCATTACTCTCACCAATTTCGCAGTTATCTATCTACAGAAAATAAATAAATAAAAATTTGACAACACTGACACATTTTGGGTGAAGTTTAATCTAATCCTTGTACATTTTACATGTATCTTTGAAACGAAGTGGGCATAAGTACCAGCTATGTACCTGGATGAAAAACACAACTAGAAGATTTCCAGCAGAAGATGAAGGATCTTGACCAGTTCTCTCTAAAAGGCACTTTTGCAAGAACTTTTCCTCGTTGCTGTGCCAAGGTAACTCAATCATCCTATCCACTAATTTTCTTCTAATACATAACCAGCATATCTCACCCACTAGAATCTCCATTTCTGTAAGCCAATCCCGACACCCAATCATATCTTCTGCTCCACGTACACCAGCTGTCATTTGACGATGTTTTGTTTGCTCTGCTCTGACTCGTTGGCAGTGTGTTTTCTGATAAAGATAAGCTTCAGTTAGAAGTCCACACTCAAGCCTGACTCTGACAGCTGTCACAGCCTCAGGAAGAGCAACTACACCTGCCCTCTGGAAGCCGGAATCTGTGATTCCAAACTGGCCATCATGTCCAGAGCAACGTAAGACCATCAAAGCTGCATCTGGATTTTGCCTTTCAAGTAAAACACGTGCAACTTTCGGATGTATAGTCGGACTGACAATTTCTGGAAGAAGACGACAGGCCTCCTGAAAACATAACAGTATCATTGCAACCAATATCCCCACAAAAACATGTACCAGTTCAATCCTAGAACTTTGTGTTTAATAGTGTATTTGTCAAGCACCTCCAGAACAGATCAGTTAGTGCTTTCCTTCAGCCACCAGTTCATTTGAAAAGATTATTCAATAAGGCAGCATTAACCAACAGTGTCCCCAAAAAGCCCCAAAACTAGCACAACAATATCTCTTTTGAATAGCATAGTAAAAGTTGAAAACAAAGCTGAAGTCTAGCTCCAATTTTTTTAATGGAATGCTTTGCCACAATAGCCAAAGCAAGGTTACAAGTTATAACATTTTATATCCCTAATCCAAAGAAAAAATGCAATTTTCCACTCTAGAATGGAGATCTAGGCTACATAGAATCATAACCGTTGCTCTTACATCTCCTTTTGCTCAAGATTTTGTCCAGAATGTAAAATCTGAAATACATATTTGAACAGAACATTGCAGAGCTGAAAAACCAAAAAACACACTACAGAACTCAAAAATCGACTCTTTATATGAAATTTCAACCAAGGAGTTATAACTCATCTTGCAAACACTCTAAGTAAGGCTCCTGTTTCTTGGATCTAAACATTTTCCTTGAATTTTTATCTCTTAGAATGCCTGGGGGATATGATCATGCAAAGAAGGAACCATTGCAAAAACCTGATTAATTAAAAGGTAAAATGCATATAATACCATTCCAGCTCTAATTTTATTAAATACATATTCTCCATGGAAACAGGTAATATCACCATGATGGAACAGATTAAAACATTCTTCAGCCATTTCTTGCTGGTTCAAATAAGCAAGAGAAATAATGAAAAGTTTCCAATCACTAAAATTCAATTTCAACTAAAGCAGACCAGTCAATGAATGGTCAATGAGGTGAATCGACATAGCACATGCTTTATGTATATCAAAGTGGAAAAAGTCGACCTCGGAATAAATCAGCAAGGGTCCGTAAATTGAAAAAGTCATCAAAGTTGGGACGCTTTTGAAAAAAATCGGCAAAAACTACGAAAATTTTAAAAAGTACAAAAATATTCATTTGTTATAAGCATATAAAGTATCAACAACATCAGATAAATGCATTGCTACATAAACATGTAAAGAAAGCAAATATATAAGATGTATAAGGAGTCTAGCGCTACATCTCATATCGATATCAATCAAGCCCTAACTCAGTGTCAAAAGTCAAAATATCAAAAAAAATATAATAAATGTATATCATGAGTCATCTAAATGTCATAAACTAATAAATCACTGAGTTCCTTTGTCCCTTTTACGAGAATAGGGAATGGCTTTGCCCTATCCTCTATACGAAGAAGGCCCTACCCCTCAGGCTACAAATGGACTTTGTCATCCTCTAGAAGCAAAAATAGGAGGCCGCCTCTATCCTTTGTTGCTGCCCATCCTAGATGGTGTCACCTCCTCCTCCTCCTCCTCCTCCTCATGCTTTGCCTCCTATTCATGTTCCTCCTCCTCCTCATGCTCTACATCCTATTCCTACTCCTCCTCCTCTCCCTCCCCTACAGCTGCTACGTCCTCCGGTGCCAATGCATTTGGATCCACCTCTAACCAATCAAGGACTAAGTCCATGATAGGCCTCTTAGTCTCAACCCTCCCTGCAACATTGATGTCAATATGGTCCAATGAGATGTTGATTTGGGGTAGCATCGGATGTGCTCTAGCCACGAAGTTTGGTGGAGAGGTCGGGAAACATGAGATCTCCAATACCCAGAAAGGGTTTGGACAGATTCTAAATAGATCAAGAGATATTAAAATAATTAATATTTTTAATGTGTACTAATATGAATCTTTGTTAGAATGGTCCAAAAGACATGGATCAAGCCAGATCTAATATTAGTCGTTGATTAGGGACTTAATCTCGGCCGTTGAGATGTCAACAAGAAAAGTATAAGAGGAGGCTTGAGGGTCACTTGGCGGGTGCACCAGAGTGATCAGTCATTTTATTCTCTAGAGCTGGGTTTACTAAGAGAGATTGAATCAGTGATCGGGAGAGCAGTTGAGGGGCATCGAGTACAGAGAAACAGAGAGGTAGAGATAGTGTAGGGATAGCACCAGAGCAGCCAGTGCTCACACAGGGCCACGCAGAGGCTCAGAGAGCTGACGCAAGGCCTCCTGGGGCTAACGCAGGCTAAGATAGGCTGACGCAGTGCCAGAGCTGGGCTAGAAGAGGCTGACACAATCTAGATTGGGCAGACGTTGGGGTTTCTAGGGTAGACTGGTGCTAAGTAGTTGCCCGAAGAATTATCCGGGGTTTC
>APFE030528447.1:59226-135796 GCA_000404065.3 Pinus taeda
GAACTTCGCAGTCTGGAAGGCCAGAACCTTATCAGTGCTTAACAGGAATCGTGTCAAGAACTTTGCCTTGAAGGCAATAGCTGTCCCAGTCAACCCCAATGATAATGACAGGTACGAAGAGGCAATGGCAAGGGCCAAGTGCATTATCCTTGACGGGGTCAAGGATCATGTGGTACCACATATAGCCGCGAAGGAAACAACATTTGAGATGTGGGAGGCTCTCAAGAAGTTGTACCAGCATACTTCTGTGCAAAGAAGAATGTTGCTCAAGAACCAGATGAGGTCATATCAGATGAAGAAGGGTCAATCGATTGACACCTTCCTCGGAGAACAAAATGAGATCTGAGACCAGTTGACTGCTATAGGAGCAACACCAGATCAGGAGCATATGGTGAGGACAACCCCGGAATGTTGTCTCAGAAGATTGGGAAGTATTTGTCCAGAGTATCCTGGGCAAAGGGACTCTCCCACCTTGGGACGAGATATGGGCACATCCCGAACATACACCTTCATGCTCAAAACCGGTCAACACAACTAGTCAATGCAGTCAAACAACCTCCCAGCAGCTCAGTCAACGTTTGTCAACACAGCAAATAGAAAACCTAGTTCAAACTTCACACGTGTGGAGAGCGAGAAGACTGCCTCGGATAGTGTGCCCAATCACAACAAGAGAGAGAGATATGTGTGAAGAGATGATGGTGAAGATGAATTGAGGTCTCCTTTTTATATGCAACGTTGGTGGCTTGTGTGCATGTTTTGCTTGCTAGCCAACCTTGGACCTTGGCAATTTGTCCATAATATAAATAAATTCATATCTTCATTTGTACATGTCAGAATCGGATGATCTTTAGATCAATCCTACACCTCTCCGAGAGAGGAATCTAATAAAAATATCAGTTGTCATAAATAAGATGACCGCAATAAACTTTTCCAAACCCTCTATAGCAAGTTGACCCTGACCAATTTTGTAGTGCATCTTTGCAGCCATTTTTCGCGCTTCAACATGAAATGGGCGAGAAGCTATGATTTGATCAAATGCTTCAGCTGCCTTTTGATAATCTTTAAGTTTAACAAACAAAGAAGCACAATCTCAATTTACCCTCGCATCCTCTGGATCTACTTTCATTGCTTTAGTTAGGCAGTAAATGACCGGGCTAGTATTTCCTTTCTCCATGGACCATGTGGCAAGATGCTTCCAAAGGTAGGCATCTTTAGGCGTAAGATGAGCAGTTATCATGTAAAAATTGATTTCTTTTGTCTTATCACGACATGTATCACAAACAAGTCCAAATGTATGGTAGACATCTGAGACATTACGTGCAAGGCGTATAACTTATTTTAAAATTTCTATAGCCTCATCATAACGACTTCTGGCATAAAGAAGATAAGCATCACCTAGTTTCTTTGTCCCTTCAAGACTTGACTTTGGCCCATCCCCCTTTCTACAACTTCTCTTCTTGTACTCTTTCCTACACCCCTTGCGACCTAATCCAAAATTTGATGCCTCCATGATCTCATCGATGCTGGCACCAAAAAGGTCTTGCACCTTCCCATCTCCTTCTCCACTTAAACTTGCAATTTGAACCGTAGCACCATAAGCAACAACTTCGTCGGTATTGATAGTCTTGCAGCGCTCCTTTCCATTTCAGAAATCCTTCGTGTTTATTTGGTATTCTATTACCTCTAAAGCCAATGCGCTATGGAGATTTGCCAACATCAATATACTATAGGTGTGTTTCGATGTTTGGACTTGGGTCTACATGGAACTTTTGGAAATTTTCACCATGGGGAGATAAATCTGCTTGATGAATATCATCTTCAGTAGCAATTGAAACCTTTCCATCAACTGGATCTAGCAACAGAATTTTTCTTTCCTGGCATACATTATTTACATCACTATCCATGGCGGAACTTTCACTAGGAGATTTTGGTTTGTCTTAACGCTAAAGGCTTCTCATCCTCGAAGTCAATACCACGCATAGGGGAACCTTCACTGGGTGGTTTTGTCGATTGTTTTACCTAAAACCTCATACGCAAGGGAGCATCATCATCTGAATCATTCTCAAACTTCGCAGACTCTATTTGCATAGATTCTTTAAGCTGAATAAATTTGCTAGTAGGTAGAAAATTGCAACTTTTTTTTGAATCTCTGGCCAATGTGTTTTCTATAGCTCATTTTGGCAATATAGACACCTCATGACTAAAAGGCTTGCCATCTTCAAAATCATCAATGTATTCTTCAGCAATTTCCTTCTTGTTATGATATTGTTCATCTTCTTGTTTTTCCAGATAGTCCTCATCCACATCATCTTCATTTGGCTCATCATCTTGATCTATATCGTTCTCATCCACATTAAGACCAGCTTCATCTAGATCCTCATCTTGATCTATATTAGCTTTATTGGAATCGTCATCTTGATTGATTTGATTTTCATATTCATCATTATCTATTACATCTTCATTTTCATCATTATAATCATCTATTGCTTCACCTTGTTTCGTTTCACCATCGCTATCATCTTCCTTAATATCGATCCCCTTTAGACGTGCTATAACTTCTGCATATGATTTTTCCCATTGCTAAAGCTTTTCTTGAATTTTACTTAACTGCTTAATAAATTCATTACGTGAACGTAATGGCATATTGTGCAGCGGATAACATCCAAACGCTTGCATGGCTATGATACTGTTGAAGCAACAAAACTTATAGCTTGTTGACTTGAACATAAAAATACACAAAGGTATTTGTAATAATAATTTATTAATATATATAAAATGTACAAGGATGTTGAATGTTACAATGAGGACATGCTTATATACCTAGGCAAGAGTCTTTTCATGATTGGACATGTCTTTTCACTTAACTAATGAATATTTAAGATAATCATCATTTCACTATTTATTATTTACATTTATTTTTATTTATTTATTTGTAATGAATTATATTCATAACATTGTCATGTTCAAAATTAATGAAAAATAGTGACAGGTTTTAACAATCAGCTATTGTGTTTTGTTATTTGTCTTCTACACTCTGTTTATAGATTCTAGCATTTATCATAAAGAGTTGTCTTGAGAGGTCTTTTAGTTTAGGGTATATAGTTTTCCATAGGAATTATTCTATAGTGCGAAATTTGTTTGTCATGGTTTAGAAATACTACAAATAACACTATATCAGAGTGGAAATATTTCCCTCAAGATGCTATTGAAGAACAAGAATCGATGCACATGACAGATCATAGTGCTAGGGGAGCTGATGACATGAATACAAGATTTGCTTGAGCTTGAGTTATTTACACCTTGTCATGTCTTGTAGAGGTCACAGCTCTTGTTGTGAAGAGGAGGTAGAGCTAAGGTTCCAGCCCTAAAGAAGACATAAAGAAGAGAGATAATGCTTTGGGCAATATCGCAACCTCATTTTTGTGTGATGCGTGGAGGAAGGCAAGGGTAAGATTATGAAGTGCTCAATAACTAGCCTTGTTTAAGGGGTGGAATCTTGCGCTTGGTATGATACCATGATCAGAAAAAGACTTGTGTATTGAACTCTTAACGTTCCATGGAGGTCTTGGCGCTTGTGTTGATGCAAGAGTTGAATACGCAGGGTTTGAGGAATCAAACCCTACAATGGACATGAAGACATGCACGTGAATGTTGGAATTGTTTCTAAATCTTGAACATGTCTGATGCAAGTTGGCTAGGCTTTTAAGGAAGGTATGGAGACCTAAATCATGGTGAGATGCTCTACTTCAGGTACCTGTAGCATACATGATGGAGCTTGTGAGATGCCTTGCTACAGTAAGTAGCTGTCATCTGATGTGATTATGCAATTGGAGTTACACCTGTGTGATGCGAGAGAGCGAGCAACCAGCTTTGATTAGGACGGATTCAATACTTCGAGTAGTTGGTGCTTATGATTTAAGAACAGGGAGTAGATCCCTTGGGGTGAGCCACTTGCTTGCATATATGCATCATCTCCAGCTGGGCAATCTATTCCAGGAAATTTACTCGTACAATGAGTGCACACTGTTCTTGGCAGAGATAGGGCCTGAGATGGTCAACCTAGGCATCCTAATTAGATTTTCATGTATTGTACACCTTATTCCCCAGTTTTATAAAGGATAAGTAGGAGAAGATAATTGAGATATATCTTTAGAGATTTAGGCAAGTGAGTTGCTATGTAATTCTCTGTTTTGAAGTTAATAGACCAATTGTGATTGAGTGTTGTAGATTCCAAGCTTCTCGTAGAATGTTTCATTTATCCACGTGTTTGTAGATCCAGCATTCTTACTTGTGGTATTGAAAGGTTAAACAGTTTTAAGCTACCTGGGGTTAGTTGTACTGAAGGTCTGCTTACCATGATATGAAATTTAACACAAATTTCTGTAAGCAATGATAAGCAAGATTTAGACAAGCTGAGACTTCAAATTCAGAAAAATAGAAGTTGACACATAACACAATCCCAATGAAAATCCAGGGCACAATTTAAGAAGCCAAGTATCCCGGAGACATTTCCACTTAAAAGTTAATACAAGTTTGTCCCCTCCCAAATAATGCAGTACAAAACATTCAACCATGTGTAGCATGCTTTCATTTTAATGTTTATACAAGCCATGAGGATAAATGTACCTCTAGTGCCTCCTCTGTATTATCATCCAACAGATAAAAGACTAATGATTCAAGAACTAAATTTCTAGTGATGCCAAAGGTTCCAGCATAGTCATCCACTATATTTCTCCAGTCCGTGTTAGGAACATTCCAATGGCGATCAAATAAGTAATAAAGAAACTAAAACAGAATTAAGGAAAACTTGATAAAAATATAACGAGTTGTAACTAAATCACTAAAAATATTCTAGTTAAACAAAAAGATTAAATCAAATTAAGGATACAATTGCTCTTTTTGCAAGGATGAGACCAGAACTTCCTTCTAGAAAAAGGAGATCAACAGCTGCACGCAAATTTTCTGGTGGATATGCAGGTCGATCCAGTCCATCCTTGAATGGCAACTGAGATAAATTCCCCCCTTGTCGCAACCAGCTTAGTTCATAGGCCTCTTTTCCTAGTTCTCCATCGTAATCTTGCCCGATGCTCAGATTAGCCAAGGCATCCTCGATGAACAAAGTTGCTTGAGATTGAGACACAGACAGTGATGTATTATTTGAATAATCAGGCCAGGCTCGCTCAGATGCTGCATCCTTTCTCTCATGAAACACACTTCTCCAATGAGATATGCCCATATAGCGACATTGGACACCCTCAAGAAAGCTGTGCCTTGCACACCAAGCCATTACCTCCAAATGCTAGAGAACAGCAAAATGCAAATTGAAGTTAGAAAAAAAAATGGAAGGTCAGATATTATTCTTTAGATATAATCAAAGTTTATTTATTAAAGAATCGTGGTTAAATTATATCCCTTTATGTTTAAAACAATAACAAAATATAACAAAAAATCCTCTGCCAACACCTAGAGGAAACTATTGCCATAAAACTTTCAGAACCATTGAGGTTTTATTCTTCTACATACTATAAAACAAATTGTCACCTTGAAAAGTTTTTACAAATAGAAAATCTAACACTCTAAAGCAGCATTGATAGAAAATGTGTCAAGAGAAAAGTGCATATCTGAATAAACTATGGAATTAAGATGTCAAATAGCGTATTTGTGTTTTGTGGATCTAAAATCCATCACACTAATGACTGAGACCTAAGTTGCACGAAATGCCAAAACATTTTGGAGTTTACGAAAAGGGTACCATTTAGAAACGTCACCTCCCAAAAATGGAAAGGTCAGCCGAAAAGTCAGCTGAAACGTCATATATATATATAAGCAAATAACACAATATCTTGCAAGAAAAAAGGGAAAAAGACCCATAGATGACAATTTAGAAGGAAAAACAAGTCTATATTAAATCTAATAGATGATTATATGATGGTCGAATTTTGGCTGAGATTCGGCCAAGTTTCGGAGTTTCGGGTACGAGTACGGCCCGAAACAACAGGTTCTCAGAAGTTTCCTGCAACGTAGACTGAGACTCATCAATGAACCTAGATAGGTACCAGTATAGAATTAAAGTCAAACGATCTTTGGCGCCAACAATATCCATGCAAAACAAAGGAACAAATCAAACAGTAAAATGGAAACTAAGGCCCTTGAACAAAATTGTCCTTCGATGTTTATTGTTTTCAAGAGAAATTACATCCAATGACAAAAACAGTCTTCTGATATTCTTCTCTCTAAAATTGAATGATCCTAGCATCTCCAGATATCCTTTTAAAAAGGGCATGAGACAGTCCAATAAAGGCAAACACAAGACTGTGTCATACATATTTCTGAAGCAGAATACCTGGACACATTCAACTATGTTCAGAAACTGCACCATGTTCACGAAATTATTTTGTCCAATATCCACCCCATTCAAGCTGAAGAGATTCCTCATATATTTTAAAGTCAATATGACGAGGGATATAACATATCTATTATAGTCAGCAGCATGATGTAACAAGAATACTTGCAGATATGAATTAATAATTATTATTATTGAATAAGATATGAATGTGATTTACAATGTCACTCCAACGGTGTGCTATATAGCATTGACTGGTCACAAGTGAGAGGGTACAGTATGCACCCTTTACTAACTAATTATGTATTATTTCTTATTTCTATTTATAGCATTACTAATTTATTATTTTATTTGTAACATTGCTACCGCTTTTAAAATGTTGTCCTTAAAGCAAGCGTAACGAGGGGTTTTGTTGGCGAAAACTTTTTGTTTCACAAGATAAATCTTCTTCTGAAAGGTTTTTCCATTTGATAAAATATTCTTTGATGGTTCTAAAACATAACACTTTTTCCTTAGTTGCAAGAATACCTTCTGGTTCTAAAATAATTCTCCATTCGTCATCGAACTCGAGAATCTCCATTTGAACAGGTTGGGCTTTTGTCCTAACACCTGCTTGATGCAAATCAAATGGAAGACATTATTGATGCAATAGTTGTCCGATAACTTCAACCCATAGGCTACTTCGCTAATTTTTTTGTTGAGCTGAAAAGGCCCATAGAATTTTTGTGCCAATTTTCCTTTTCATTGTTGTTTAACGAATCACTATTTGTTAGGTTGGAGTCTTACAAATGCCCAATTGCCTTCTTCGAACTTTCTTTCTAATCTATGATGTTCTGCTTCTTGTTCCATTCTATTACGAGTTGTTGGTAAACTTTCTTTTAATATTTTGATGATCTTTTGCTCTTCCTCAAGTTTATTCTTCACTGTTTTGACCTTAGTGTCAATTAGTGCAAATTCCTTCCATTTTGGTTGTTCATAACCTATGTCACAAGGTTCACCAAATTTGAACCTTGAGGTTCAAAATTTGGTGAACCCAAAAAAAAAAAAATCATTTAGGTTCGGCGAACCTGGTAGTAGAACCTCAACGAATTGAACCTGAAGGCGAACCTAAAGATGAACCTGAAGCTGAACTTATAAATTTAAAAAAAAAAAAAAAGATGGGGTTCAAGGTTAAAGTACAGGCAGTTTTTGTTAGTTGTTTTAAGGTTTATGAGAAGAACCATGGGCACCACATGGTTTTCTCTTGTTCCACTTCCCGCCAATTAGTTTCCCGCACTGACAACTGGTTTGGCCTTTTTTACCATGGTTATCAATATATTTTCACAATCCAACGTCAGTCTTAGTGTACTTGCTCTATTGTGCTCACTGCTGCCACTATATGTTGTATTCTCTACAATTTCCTGAATTCAATTTCTAGATGTTGCTTGTCCCCCCGTCGCTCGGAGCGTGAAGTGAATCGTGGTCGTGATTTGTGGCTCATGATTTCTCCATGATTTTGCAATATAGTTCTATTGTAATTTGTATGTTTAAATTCTGATTATGTTTTGATTGTGTAATTTTTTCACAGATTGTAAGTACCTGACATTATCATATTTTCTCTATTCAAGCTTCTGTGATCCATAATGAATTAAGCAAAGTCTTTCGGTCGAAATCACATAAGAGAAATTTTTGGCCGACGCGTTTCGAACCAACAAGTGTGGTTCATCATCATCTCGTCCTGATGATGAACCACACTTGTCAATTCGAAACGCGTCAGCCAAAAATTTCTCTTATGTGATTTCTACCGAAAGACTTTTCTTAATTATACATATTCTTTTCTTTTAAATTTTGGAGATTGAAAATTATGCCATTCCATTTTGTATTTGCAAACTACTATGGTGTATGTATATATTTTGATTTAACTAATGTCATTGATAATTAGATACTAATATGATTAACTTATTCATGTATGTTTACTAATATGAATTCTTACTCATATAGCTTTATTGATTGATTTTGATTTTATATTATTTTATGTCATATGCATGTTCATATATGTTGAAAAATATGTATAGTCGAATTTAATGTCGAACCTCATTAGAAAATTCGAATTTGAATCGAACCTAAGCGTTGTCGAACTCAAATTCGAACCAGAACCGTGTGACATAGTTTGTAACTATATAAGGAGGCTTGGAAGAAAGCCATTTTGGCTAATCTGTGGTAGATAGAATTATACAGCCATTTGGCTAAATGCAAACATTGAAACTATTTTTTCTGCTTATTTTTCACAAAACAACAGAGGTAAGTTTCGAAGCATTTATTTACAATTTCTATTTGGCCATCTACTTCTAGATAGTTAATTAAACTCATATTAAGAGATACTCCAATTTGTTCACAAAATTCTCTCCAAAAATGCCCTCTAAATTTTGGATACTGTTGCAACAGCGACAACCACCCTCCAAAATTTTTCCTTAGCTTTGTTTTGCAACCTCCCTACCAACCATCCTTAGTAGCATGTCATGCATTGTCAAGTACATAGGCTTCATTGGTTTATCAGCAGCTTGTCAACCTGTGCACGTTGGTTTGCTTCACTCCCCTCACAGGTTGTCTTTCCGAACTTAGACCATGTGTTGGCTAAGCAGCTCCCCTAGAAAATTACGCAATTTTGTTGGGGAACCAGCCTTCCCTCCAGAAATTGCGCAAATCAGCTGGCCAGCCTGCTAAGCTCAAGAATTGTGCAAATCAGTCTGTCTAGCTTCCCTCAAAAAATTGCGCAATTCTAGAGGGGAACCAACTTTCCCTCCAGAAATTGCGCAAATCAGCATGGCAGCGTACTGGGCTCCAGAATTGCGTAGAGAAGTAAGGCAGTCTTCCTCCAGAAAACTACGCAATTTGACCCAGCATTGTTGCTCAGCCCAAAAATTGTGCAATTCTAGGAGGTAGTCACCTGCTGACCCCAGAAATTGCATAATCCCTTTGGGACAGCTAGCCCAGCTCAGCCCAAGAACTGCGCAAATTTTCATCCCATGCTCACAGATCGATGCATGTGCCTTCAGGTTGACCAGTTCCCTCCAAGACCAAGCAAAACTAATTTGCATGCATGGACTGTTTTTCCCAAGGCATCATGCAAAGGCATCCCTAGATTTAGGGATCTATTTTTAGCAACTAGAGGTTACATGCAAGGCTCATTTTAGAAACGTCTCGCCAAGTGTCGCTTTTCCTAGATTTGTGGCATGCGCATCATAACCTTGGTTTAATCAAAACTTATGAACCGGATGCTGCAGAGCTCATTCCTCACATCGATCTTGCAGCTCTGACATCCCACATTGCATCTAGGAGTCGTTGACACATTCAACTCAGTTGTTTCGGGATAAGCCCGCTTTGCATGTCTTGCGTTGCGTTTCTATCGCTTTTTGTGTTTCTGCTTTTGCGAGTGTTGTACACTTGATTTCAATGAGCGCTTGCTGTCGTTTTGATGTATGTTAGCTTGTAGAAGCATCGTTTCAGTTTTCGTTTGCATCTCCCTGTTGTCGCATGCATGACACAATTTTTGCACCAACGATCATCGTTGCAACAACTCGCTTCACGCACATGCATGTTTTCCCGTTTTTTGAATCCTGCACTTACTATTTGCATGCATGATCATTCAGCCTCGTTTACACTCCACATCACCATGCATTCATATTTCTCATGTTTTCAATCGTCTTTCAAAGGGTTCGCGCTGCCTTAGCCCAGATCTTGGCTTGCCCAGCTAGCATTGCGCATTTCTGGAAGTGAAGGCTCTGCCGTCCCTCCAGAATTTGCGCAAGTCTGGCCCAGCACTGACCTTCAGGCTTGCATTGTGCAATTCTGGGAAGCGGTACCTTGTTGGCCCCAGAAACTGTGCAATGCAGTTTGCTAGTTTGCATGTCACTGCTGACTGAAATTGCGCATTGCGCAGTTTTAGTCCTCAACAGGCCAGGATGGACTGTGTATTGCGCAGTTCCAGCAGTCAATCAACCTCCCGACAGCCCAGACTGTGCCTTGCGCAGTTTTGGCAGTCAGTCTCCCAGCCTCCCGATGAAAATTGCGCAATCTTCACAGACAGTCACACAGGTATGTTGCATGTCAGTCCTCCAATTTGTTTTGGTTTTTGACTGACAGATTGCTTGTCATGAGTGTTGTTATGTCTCCTGGTATCACATGTGTTCGTCTACCGCTCAGCAACACAGGTACAATGGCTTCCAAGATGGCAAAGTCAAGGACACTGTTCAGAGCACAACTGGGGATGCAGTCAATCAAGTGTATATGAACTTGCCTATCTATGAAGACATCAAGTTGTTCATGGACAAGGATATCAAGATGAAATGGCAACAACATCACGAGCAACACCATCAAAAGGTAGCACACCTGCATGCGACAAATGCAAGAGGAAGGTTGTTGCAAGCAAAGAGGCAAACCAAAGTTGCAAGCTCAAGCAGATCCACTTGTGATGAAAGCAACTTTGGAGACTAAGGCTATGAGACAACGGAGCGACAAGAGGATCGCGCGAAGGCAAAGAAAGAGAAACAAAGGAGGAGTTGCAAGTGCTCAAGCGACAACTCAAGGAAGAACATGAGTTGCACAGACAAGATGAGTTGCAGCAGGAACAAGTACAGTAGGAGGCACAACATCCACAAACTGATGAAACTGCGCCCATACAGGTTATGGACCCATCCAGCAACTGGCATGGAGCAGACAGGGTGAACAGCATTGTCGATCTCATGCAAGGGTGTATTCAGGAGCATGGATGTCATTATGCGCACGCATGCGATCCCACACATTGGCACACTCACCGAGGCGAAGTCGAGAAGCAAGTCCGACTAAAGTTGAACATGTATTTCGACAACTTGATGCACATGGTCACCAACACACACTTCGAGATCAGTACAGACACTAGGAATCAATATGTTGCTAGTCCAGCTACACTCAAGACGATGATGTGCATGTTATAAAGCGAGTTGGATAGAGGGGCCATATCAGTGTACCCGAATGCAACAGAGGCAAGAGTTTGCTTTCAACAGGATGTCACCATTCAGCGCACGGACACCATCACGGACGACCAAGCTTGGCATCAGTTTGCCACTGTTGATCATCGCAAGGTTGTCGAAGAGTTGATCTTACCACAACAGTTCGAGTGTTACTGATGCCTTGCATGGCTTGCTCAAGCCATTTTGTCTCACATAGGTACATGTGCATATTGGATGTAACATCTTGTCAAGTGGAAGTTCAAGTGTCGATAGTTGAATGTAACAGTCATAGAGTAGTTCAAGAATCATGAGGGTAGGTGAATAGTCACAAAGGGGAATGTTAAGGGTCACCCCACCCTTTGCTATATATAGTCCATCATAGCCTATTGTATAGGTTTTTAGTCAGCCAAGTTTCCGATAGGAGTATCTTGGAGAAAGCTTGGAGAATATTGTAATGAGCCTTGGCTTCTCCACTATGTAGAGCTAGTATATCTCTCTGGAAAAGCAGGCAACAGTGACTGTAATGTTCCACTGTCGAAACTAGTGGTTGGTCATGGTCGCATTGTATGACTAGAACTTTCACCTCTTAATATAACAGAGCCAGCATGTTTCATGCATATGTCATATTGTGTTTCAGCTATCTTGTTTACTCTAAATGATATATGTATTTGTTTGCTTACGCACGCATGTATGGCTTTCCTATATAAGTATGTATGAATCTTACTGAAATGTGTTGTTGGTTTAACCATCACTTTGGATTGCTAGCTTACTTTCCTTCCAGTTTGTGATGTATCTTTGCTTGTGTGTTCACTTCTTAACTTCGTGCTTTCACAGGTTTCCAAGGGGCGCACTCACCTCACCCTCTGTGTGTTAAAACCGCTCATGCGCCTTCCTTGACTTGTTGCATATGTCATAGCCTTGCTACCAACAGGGACATCTTACTTGCCTCTGTGCACAACCGTGGTCAAGGCGATACCATATGACCCACTGCTGGGACTCCTACACCAAATGGTCTGAAGTCTAGTTCAAACTTCTTATCGAGAAGATACCCTGACATGTTGGCAGGTCCACCACCGTCAACAGATACCTATTACTCACAATTACCTTCGAAAAACCATGCAATTTATAGACTTTCTTATAGAATGCATTTGTAAAAAAATTAAATATATATCAAATAATAATTAGTTATTGAAGAGACATGTCCCAAAGAACATGACTATTTGTGAAGGGGCACCTTGCCTAGTAAATAAGCAAGGCCCTCACTATAAGATTCAATCAATTTAGTTATTCTATCATCTTATGAATATATGTTTTACAATACGTTTGTGTACAAATACATTTTAAGTACAAATAGAACAATATTTGTTTACTACAGTGGTATCAGAGCTATTCAACCATCTGGTCGTTCAGCCGTTGCACAATCCATCAATTAAGCTTTAGGTCCTACAGCCATGGGAACATATTCCCAAGCAGTATTGGATGACCATAAAATTGGTCGAGAATTATTACTAGAAACGAGAGAAATACTTATAAAACCTCTAAAGCTTCTTGAAACACCAAATTCAACATCTGATGATGTAGAACCTATTAATGAGACCGAATATGAGGAGATGAAGTGTGAGGCCACTCTTCAACCGGATTCGATTATAGGCATTGAAGAAAGTGAAGCATTTGTTCATTACAAAAAAAGTGTAGCAACTATAGATAAGATTGAATCTAAGGACAATATTGATTTCTTCAACTTACCAACATTCAATCAATTAAATTTAGTTGTTGATACTTTACCCGCCATTGATACCCATATAGTGTGAACGAAGAAAATATTGATGTCAGATCATTTTCCTTAAATATCATGCCTAGTATTCAAGGGAATTCTTTCCCTTGTGGGAATCATTCTAGTTTTGTTAATTTTAATAATCACGATATCTCTAGCTTGTAAGATTACAACGTGAAACAACTTTAATCTGAGCCTATAGAAAAAGAGGATGAAGAACAAAATAATGATGAAGTATATTGTTGGGATGAAATGGATATCCAAAACTCCTTTGGGGGAAACCATAATTATGAAGAAAACGTGTTGGAAGCTATTGTAGCTTACTATTCTCGAAAGGTTGCTTCATGGTCTGTGCAATATTCTTCCCGAGTTTACACACTTAAGGTGGAGCAATGTTTGAAATATGAGAAGGAAGTCGTTGCCCAATTATTTTTGTACCCATTCTTAGAATATGAGTGCAAGAAATTATTAAAGAATGTACAATATACACTGTTTTTTGAGTATGGGATTGAAGTTCTAGAAAAGGAGTGTCCAGGTTGCCATGCCTTGTCGAAAGAAGAGAAGATAGATTATCTATCTAGGATGTACAAGTTCTTCTGTAAAGTACCTAAATCTTTGGAATTCATAGCAAATATCTTTGGTGAACATGTAACTAGGGAAGGGGCAACATTAGTGAAACAAGGAGAGAAATCCTTAAGCTAAAATTCGCAGGAAAGAAAACATAGATCACCAAGAAGAATAGTTGGCAATTGTTCAAAAGATTATTGAATTGCATGACAATTACTCTAAACACGTTGAGAATGTGTTTCAAAACAATTCGTGTTTTTATGAAGTTTTACATAAAACACTTTAGTCAGTTTGTAACATTGAAGTTACAAGAAGCAAAAGCGTAAAATTGCTACCTGCATGTTGCCACAATTCCCTTCTCAACAAAACCCTATTCCCGACAACTCGCCCCCACACAACAACGAGACCTATAGCACATCGTCGCTCTGGTCATCAACCTCACATATTTCTCCTCCTCGACATCCTCCCACTGGGAAACCCTCAGCATAAAATTCATCAAGTATCCTTGCAAAGGCCTCCCCAACGACAAAACAATGAACTCATTCATCTATGAGATCAAGAATTTCGTTCGCTATTACCAAGAGAGAGCCCAAACGCCGAGGTAGATTCTGATTTACTACACACATGATTACAACTGTGTGGTCTTCATAATCATTCACTACTTGCTCTACAACCTGATATGTTCTAGTGTAGTAGAAGCCCTCGAGGTCTTCACGTAGGCAAGGACACCGAGAATTTATAATCCACACTATGTGCTTTGTATTTGTTCTACAACCAGAGAAAACCTCCATGGAGCCTATTTTCACATACCCTGATTGGTTCTCCACCACTAACAATGAGGACGACATGGATTTGACCTCTCATAGCCCTCATCCACAGCAACATTGTCTAATAATGACATGCTCAAGAATCCAATTCCTCTCACTCAACAATATCATATACAGAAGCAATATTGCTTGAAGCTTGGAATTGAAGTGAATTTAGAGTTTGATATACGTTTTCCAAGATATAACCCTGTGTGTTTGGATCGAGATAAATTGGTTTTAATAAGGGAGAATTATTATTGTGCATTGTGGAAGGCCGAGAAATCTCGATACATGTTGCTTATCAAGCGCGATTGATGTTATTTGATCGACACCAAGTTTGAGTTTTGCAGGGCTCATGTCTACTTTTACAGAAGAATAAACCTAATGATACCCATCACCTAATTGAGATGTTGTCTAATGTTAAAAAATTGTTGCAGAACTTTATTTCCATGTGGTTATCACAATACAAACACGTACAGTGACTATTGGGCATCGAAAAATAAATAGAACAAATTTTAACAAAATATTTGAATCACTTAAAATTTATTATAAAGAAACTTTATTATATTATAAAGTTACCTTATAATATTGTTTTATAAAGTAACTTTGAAAAAAGGGTCAGAAAGAAAAATGGATTAACCCTAATTCAAAGATAGTTACAAATGATGAACTATATATGCTGAAGCGACATGCGCAACTGCGCAACTACAAATTATCCCTTTTCATTATGCTTTGAGGACAACGCATTCCTTAAGAGGGTAGCAATGTAACAAATATAAATATATATTAAATAATAATCAATTATTGAAGAGACATGTCCCAAAGGACATGACTATTTATGCAAGGGCACCTTGCCTAGTATATAAGCAGAGCCCTCATTGTAACATGCAATCAAATCAGTTATTTGATCATCTCATCAATATATATTTTACAATACATTTGTGTAGAAAATACATTGTAAGTACAAAAAAACATTGTTTGTTTACTATAGCATCAGTGATATGCTTTGTTGAATCTGTCTTTCTCACTACCATAAAATATGCATACTTAGTTAAAATGTCCACCATGACAAAATTCCTATCTTTTTCATCATATTATGCTAATCCTTTGATGAAGTCCATTGATAACTCTTCCCATTTTTGGCTAGGAATGTGCAAGGGATGAAGTAACCTCAGTGTAATAATGTTTCATTTTTATTTCTTTGACATGTCACATTCAACGACAAACTTTTGAATATCTATACTTATCCCTTTGCAATAAAATGATTGTCGAGCATTATAGTATGTTTTAAAAAATACAACATTACCTATTCTTGGGGAACTATGTGACTCTTTTAACATTGTTTCTTTAAACCTTGAAGATGGAATTAGGTAGATTATGATCTTATAACATACGATGTCATTTTTCCATTCAAATTTTGGATTTTGATCAAAATTGTTGATTATGGAATAATATCCGTGATCCATGGCATATTCAACCTGAATTTCATCTAACCAATCGAGGATCACCATTGTTGTCGCACATGTTGTTATTCACCATCCCTTCATGACAATGCATCAGCAACTACATTGTCCTTCACTTTTTTTGTTATATTTCGGTATCAAAGGGGGAAAGTTACTCCATCCATTTTTGTTGTTCGGTGGATAATGTCTTTTGTTGTAATATGAATTGAACATTGTTGTGATCTGTACGTATAGGCATCTTACCTCCAAAGAGGTATTGTCACTGGTGTTGGCGCCACTTGGTTATCGCATGGATAATCGCGAGCATCTCTTTATCAAATGTAGACCTTAAGTTTTCCTTTTTGTTGAGTTTTTGACACTCACAAGCTATGGAGTGGTTGTTTTGCTTTACTATTACACCTATCCCAACTAGTGAAGCATCACGTTCCACCACAAAGGATTTTGTGAAATCCAACGCTCGTGACACAAGTGTAGAAAACATAACTTAAACATTCCTCTGCTTGGTTACTCCATTGGAATGAAATTTTCTTCAAAAAGTTTGATATTGGTATTGTTAATTGATCATAGTTCTTGATGAACCTTCTGTAAAAACCTATTAATGTTGAGTTTCACAGGTACAATAGATACTAGCACTTATTTTTGAAACTGATAATTATTTCCAATGATATGATGATTATCGTTGGCACTTCCAGTTAACCATTAAGCAATTATACTTCAGAACTTCAACAACAAATGCAGTAGGCAAATAGAGATCACGCGGAAACAATGCTACACAAGGACAACACAAGATTTACCCTAAGAAAACCCACTTGGGGGAAAAACCCAACACAACCTTTTCCTTGGAGAAATTCTTCAATTTAACAAGAGATACAACGGATCTTTCCTAGTCGAAATAAAGTCAAACAGACTAGTAAGAGAACCCTGGTGAAAATGTCTTCTTAACAAATCAAGTTGTTTCCCAAGAGACTCCGCCTGATCTGCTCTGTTAGGGCCGAATTTCAACCTCCTCCTGTACCTAGAAAAACTCAAACTTGCTACCACATATGCCCAGAAACTCGTCATATGTGTGAAGTCAATAGAGAGAGAGATGTTGAAATTTGGCAGCTTAGGGAGAAATTCCCTCCTTGGAGAAGGCCTTCTCACCCTAAGGAGACCCTACTTGACCTTGGAAATATTTAAATTGCACATGGGAAAATATTATTTTTAATGTTGGTCCATGTCACATCAAAATGTACAAATAGCCCTGGAAGAGGAAATTTGTCCAACAAATCCACATATAAATGCACCTAAGATCACATCACTTGGAGGCATCACATCACATCACACATTCTCCTTCATTGGTTCGACTTGCTCTAAAAATTGCAAGGTCCGAGTTCACATGTGCAAATAGGAGAGAGAATTTTGTTGCAGCATTTACTTTTCTGTTTTGGCATCTTTGACCAACATTGACTTTGGATGTTTTGACTTGTTTTGACTTGGTTTTCCGATCTCTTCTTGTAGTCTAAATTCAAGAGAGAGAAGGCCAAAATTTTCTTGGCACTTTGACCCACATCGACTACATTTTTTGAGCCAGGGTGTTTACAAGTCAAACTTTCACTTTGACCAGATTTAGTGGGCAAATTTTTGGGACTATTTTCACTGATTTTGACCAAGCAAGGAAGACCACATTATTTCACAAGTTAAATGAACTTTTTGGAGCAGATTTGACCATTAACTTTGCACTAGTTAGGGTTGCATTGACTGTTCTTGACTTTGATAGAAAAAATTGTAGAATTAAAGTTTAACCAAATTTGACTTTTATGCTCATAATTGATTGGATATTAATTGGTTGACTTGGTTGGTCAAGGTTTTCACCTTTGACTAGTTGTCCATGTACTTGGACTATGTATCTCTCCGTTGAACATTTGATGACAATCTAATAGAAGAAGAATTTGGAAAGGGTTTCCCCCCTTGTAGGGTTTTCCCTAGTCTTTGACCAAAATCTTTGTGTCTCTATTGTTCTTGGTTGTCTTCTATTGTGCATATGGTTTTATATTCTATCTACAATTGTTTATTGTTATTGGGTGATTAAAAAGTTACTAGATAATTAATTGCTATTTGAAGAAGAAATATTATAAGTGATTGTTACAACATAGAACATTGAGAAAATTAACAAGAGACATGCATGTGAGGTCAAACTAGAAAGAAGATGTTGGATTTATCTTTGTCCTTCTTGTCCTTTTTCTCCATCGCTAGGATCAGAAGTTGTTATGTTGTGTGAGGTTGAATGGTGCCAAGAGGAGGATTGACATATATATAGCTTTCTTGGGAGGCAGAATGTGTGCCACAATAAGGCTGGGCCGACTTGACTTTCTTGATGCCAAAACATTTAAATTTAAATATTAAAATTCTTTCTTTTAAAAATGATGTGAAGAACATGTCTTGAATTTATCATTGCATACATCATCAATCTATGAAGACCGACCATAGCTACAAAAATCCAACAGAGTATATTTTCATACGTTGTTTGGCTTTGGCCATTCCATGATCACTTTGATTTTACCGGAATCCACCTTAGCACCTTCCTTGGATATGATATGGTCAAAGTACTTGACTTCTTCCCTACCAAAAGTACATTTTGATATTTTTGCAGAGAACTAATTTTCTTCTATAAGTGAAAGTACTTGCTCCAAATGTTTAAGATTCGTTCCTTCCATGATTTGTTGTAGATAAGGATGTCATCAAAAAATACTAGTACAAACTTTCTTAGGTAGGGATCACAGAGTTCATTCATGGTTGCATGGAAGGTGGCAAGGGCATTAGTTAACCCGAAGAGCATCACCTTGAATTCATGGTGACCTTTGTGAGTTTGGAAGGCATTTTTTGCCACATCTAGCCTTACTCAGATCTCATAATAACTTGACCTTATATCTTATTTTGATAAATATTTTGCTCCATGGAGCTCATCCAACATTTCATCTATAAATAGAATCAAAACTTGTTTCTTATAGTCATCTTGCTTAGGCCTTGGTAATCTATGAATAGCCTAAAAGATTCATCTTTTCTTATGAACCAACACTATTGGGGCTGCATATGGGGTCTTGCTAGTTGTGAAACTCCACAACTTAATACGTCTTACATTAATCTTTCTATTTATGTTTTATGGTGGTAAGGATATCGATATGGTTTGATATCCATTGGCGTTGAGTCTAGTTTAATCTCAATTAGATGTTCTATCCTTGTTTCAAAAGACAACTTCATAAGATAGTCTTGGAATACTTTTGTCATATTTGTGGATTAATGCTTTAGTCTTTGGATGTTGAAAATGCATTGTTTTTTGTGCTACTATCTCCAATTGATGGCATTATGCAATGTAAACCGATGCCCCCTTCTAAATTAGTTTCTCCATTTGTTTGGAAGATACAATTTGAGTTGGTGGTTGGAATCCAAACAATTTATATTTTCTTCCTCCCCATTTGAATTTAATAACTTATTTCTAGTGATTTGCAAAATAGGTCCCTAGCGTTTGCAACCATTGAATTCCCAACTCAACATTCACTCCTCCCAAGGGTACTGTGTAGAACCCTAATTCCAATTCATAATCTTATAAATGTACAAATAAATTTATTGTTTTTGCAATATTTATATCTATGAAGTTATGGGTGCTTCCTGTATCTATAACCACAATGACATTTTGTTTCTTTATATGCCCCTTTAGTTTTAATGTTTGGAGTTGCACTATACCTATAATTGCAGTAAGAGATATCTAGGGCATTGCTTCCTCAACATCTGTATTTGGAATATTGTTTTCTTCCTTACATTATTCTTCTGAGTCATTGTTAGATGAGTTAAGTTCCATCTCAACTCCGCACGTATATGATTTTTTACTATTGCATGTGTCTAATCGTCCATTTGTCTCCATAATATCTACATTTGTTTACTGATTTCTTGTTTGAACCTTGGTGTTGATTCCCTTCTTCTCTTAAGGGGCAAGGTATATACTTGTTAGATTTGTCTATAGAATATATTTTCGACCTTTCATTTGACTATTTGCGCAATTTTTCTAGACCTAAGATGGATCGTTTCTTGAATTTGTTTTTTTAGTTCAATCAATTTCACTCTAGTATCCTTGATTACTTTGAGGATTGCATGGTTTCATTTCACTATGGATATAACCCTTCATTCCACAGATGTACAATTTTAACAATTGTTCATCTATGAATCCATTTTGTTAGTTGCCAAAACTTCCCGTTCATGTGTATAATCATTTAAATTTTCTTTTTGTATGAGATGAATGAATTTGTTGTACAAAACATTGTCTTCTTCATTATCAAATCTCTATTGAATGGTGTTGTCATTGATGTCAACGTTAATCAGTGAACGATCTTATACTTGTCAGAATTACATTAAGTTGGAAGTTCCACTGAAGGATCGTTGGAAACCGTAGTTCTAGGGTTTGGGTTCCCTGGATTAAGGATATACCTTGTATGTGTCAAGGGTTCTTCAAGAAGCAAATCACTGAGTTTGATCTGAAAATCCTCGTCATTGGATTATCCTCGTCGAGATGTTTCTAGTGGTATGTGGCACGCCCCAAGCAGCCTCTCGATTTGAGAGATATTTGTGTTTGAAGTTACCATTGGAGTCTATTTCAATACACTATCAATGAAATTTGTGTAAATCAACGCTGAGAGCATTTGAGAAGCACACAAAGACATCTCTTTCGTAGAAAAGACAAACATCACATGAGTTGTGTTGAAATCATTGGGTTAATCTCTGTATGACTTAGGAACCTTGAATTGTTATGCAAGTCCGTTGGTACGCAAAGTAACTTGGAAACCATGACAATCATGACATTTTTTTTATAGCGGTGGTATAATGATAATTTTCTGAGTATGATGACAGTAATATATGTGTTCAACCGATACATATGACATGATCCTCTTCCTAAGTGATAGAGATCTTTTAGGTGACTTTGACTTTGACTATGACGAGAGAGCTTGTTGTGATATGGTGACAAAAAACCTAGGTGCATATAGTAAACTTTGATTGACATGTACTCATACATGATTGACAGTAATGATAGTTTATGATAATCTTCTATTGAACTATAGCAAACATGTGGTACAACAATTGTGAAACCCTACATAACAGTGATTCCACTCTATGACAGCAGTAGGTGACAACAGTTGTACATAACCAATTCATGAGCTCAGGTTCTCACTTCTTGTTGTACAACCATTAATAACACAACAATGATCTTACATGGTTGCAATACTTTGATGTCAATAAAGGCATTTTCTATATCTAACCAATTACAAGACATATGCCAGTAGGTATCCTTGGGCGATGTTTGAGACAGTTGCAAGATACATCCTTTGATACATATTGATTGATACATCCTTTGGCACCGGTACCATAGCATTGGTTTGGGCAACTGCTCCATTAGCCTTTTAACGCATATTCATTCATGTGCATTACAATGTTGGTGTCAAGGACATTGGTGGTTTCCATACAGTGAAATTGACCATTGCAGGCGCATGAATACAGGATTGACTGATACAAAGATCAAATTGATTACTTATAGCAACAGCAATGACAGTGTGAGTGCAATAGTCAATTCATGTCAAACCTAGGGTTTGTAGTACAGTTAATGCAGAAGCAGGTTCTAGGGTTTGTTGTGCAATGGTTTGGTTTGGCATTGTGTTTAAGCATGGGCAGGGTTGACAGTTAATATTGTTTGAGGTATGCTTGTGCAGTGATCGGTTTGAGCAGAGTTGAGTAGTGAGGCTGCCAGGATCTGACAATGATATACATACTGAGCAGAATAGCAAAACATTCATACAGTTTCTTTATATTGATTCAAAGCAAAGGTGGATCTAGTCTGAAAATTGTGAAAGGTGGTTCGTCGATTGATTAAGGTCACAAGGTGGTGCAAGGTAGGAGAGTGGAGTCTCCTTCAAGTTGGATCCTGAGAACACTTCAGGGTAGCAAGGTGGTGCTAAGCAGGTCGGTGTCTGCATAAGGCGTTGGAGCGTTCATCTAGTTGTAGTTGGTACACAGGATGTTGGAGCATCCATCAGGTTGGAGCTTGAGATCTAAGGGATTGGAGCATCCTCGCAGTTATAGTTGGTAAATGGGGTGTTCAAGCATCCTACAAGTTGGAGCTGAAATTTTGAGGTAATTAGTTTTAAAAGACAAATATTAAGAAGCACTGGGTGGTTTTTGACCTGAAAGGGGTTTTCCACCTAAAAATACTTGTGTTTATTGTTTTTATTACTACGCATTGTTAAATGGTATTGTTTACTGTTTATGTCCATGTAATGTTCGAGACAATTAATGCTCTGAAAGATTAAAAATACTAATTGATAAGAAATATTGATTCACCCCCTCTCAGTATTTACAACAACCTCTTCAACGAGGCAATCATGAAACTTTTCTAATGAAAGGAACATCACATTTTTTGCCCACCATAGGAACCAATGGTATACATCCCCTTCTAAGTTGTTGGATGCTATAGTTATATTCTCTTTCACCTTAATTCGGAGTTTGATTCAAAAATCCCTTCCATTTTGTTGACCCATACAACTACTCCTCTATGGTCTTTACCATCATACTTCGGTAATTCCTTCTTAATTCGTTGATGATCTCTATCTAAAATTCTTGTGTGATACTAACTTCTTGAAAAAATTACTTCAAGTGCTTCTTCATTTCCTTACTTGTAATTTGTGATTGTGGACTTGATCTCAACTTTAAATAGATAAGGGTTACGTTACTAATGCATCTACCTCAGTTGGTCGATCAATTTGCTTGCCATGGTAGTAAGTGTCCTTGTAGTGTCATCCTTGTTGTGGTCCCTCATTCTTAATGTGGTTTCCATCGATCCTCAAATTTTGCTAGTAAATTATCAATTTCATCTCCCTTTTGTATTAGTTTATTAATTTTCTTTATTAACTTTTGTTGTCCTCCCAACTCTGTCTATGTCCTTTCAACCTTGTCGAGGAGATGTCTCATGTTATTGATCTTATCTTTGTATCGATTAACTTTTACATGTATTTTCGTTATTGCGAAACATTTTCCTTAATTGCCCCCCCCCCCTTGCTCTCTCTCTCTCTCTATTATTGATTATTATTATAATTATAAATTTTAAATATATATATATATATATGTATATATATAATATGAATTTATAATATCTAAATATAACTTTACAGTGTTTACCGAGTAAATATCTATAAAGCTAATTTTGGTATTAAAGCAACCTTATAAAGTTTAATTATATATTATATATATATATATAATATATATATCTTTTATTACTTGACTTTTTATTTTATTTTATTTTGTACTTGGAAAAAAAAATTGGAATTGACCTGATCGTGTCCATGCAGTGCAACACAAACATGCAACAACAGCAATTAGTTGTGAATGCAGCAGTGATAGAAGGTCGAGCATTGTTTCCCTTCCAGCGTCTTGTCAAGGAGATCACACAAGACTCAAGACCAATCCGAGTTTCCATCTTCTGCCATGGCAGTTTGCAAGAACCAACAAGAGACAATTATCGCTTACATACTAGTCACATCACAGGTCAAATGCAACCTTCGCACAAAACCAGAATAGTGGCTCGAGGGAACAAGCAACAAGAGGCGACAAAGGGGCAAGGGACTATAAAAGAAACATTTGAGAGGGTGAATGCAACGAAAGAACGAAAACGGACAAGGTTGAGATTCCTGTGTGATTACTCACGAAGCTTTGAAACCAATGGAACAAGAACACTTGCAGATATGAATTAATAACCAATATTATTGAATAAGATATGAATATGAATTATATAGTGTCTGTTATATAGCATTGACTAGTCACAAGTGAGGGTGTATTGGCACACCAAACCTGTGGATTGAGTAACTGCAACCTAGGGGCACCTAAGCCATCAAAATCACCCGGGGATCACACTCGACCTAGGCCACACTAGCCCTTGGCATGGTTGGATTTTTGTCCATGAGGTTTTGAACCGATGCACTTTTCACTACAAAGTGCCTTAAAAAAACACTATGTCACCGTTTATTCTACACCTCAAGGGCGAGTGTCATCAATATAAATATTAGTATCAACCATCTTCTAAATTTTCTTCATTGCTACCAAAACTGGTGTATTTAAAACAAAATATTAATATATCGAATACACATCACCTCCATTCCTAAGATTAGCAATTTTTAGTCACAAACAACGAAACCCTAAGATGGGTAAGACTCTAACATTTCTAAGTAATCTATGGCAATTTTATAAAATAAAAGGATTACAATTACAAGCATGCTAGTTAAAAAAGCAACTTACAAAGTTACAAATTAAAAGGACACCTTTCTACATTGCATGTTTTAAATATGTATTCTACTTTTTGAGTATATATTGAAAAGAAGCAAGGAAAGAAAACATACAAAAAGATGAAAGATAGTTACAATATACTCCCTTCCCCTTATGGATTTGTCCCTAATATTTATAGGTATCCAAAATGGATACATCATGAATAGGGCTACGATAAGAGTTGGGATGCATGTCATGGAGAGATATGGCTAGAACATGGCTATGATACAGCATGGAAAAATATGAATATAGCTCATAAGGAAATCACTAAGATGTAACAAACTTGGAAACATGTATGATTTCCAAAACAAATATGACATGTAAACACTAATACCCAAAATCTTAAGAAAGGAGGAGACAACAAATTTTAAACATAATAATTATACTTGAACTAAAAAATAGCATGACTTTTCAAACTTTTACAATACCGCCTTGTGGGGCCACCCTGAAATGTCCTACATGTAACTCTCCATCAATGGCAGGTTTAGTGGCTCCAAGCCCATCCAATTGAAGTTGTCCTCCTGAATAATTCACAGTTGACTCTCTACAACCCAATCAAAGGTAAAATTAGCCTACATCAAGACTATGGGACCCTAATAACCCCCAATAATACTTGCACAACTAAAGATCCGACAAGATTCAATCACACTAGTCTCATTTCAAATGCATCTAGACATTGAGATGGATCAAGGCTCCAACCAGGGGTAATTTCTTTCTTCTAGTACCCAAAGATCAAGGGCCCACATGTCAAAGACAATTATATATTCTTGATTGTTATAAGAAAACAAGTCCAACAAAATTGCTTTTAATTGCACGCAACATGATTAGTCTTACCTGCTTTTTCATTTTTTTCTCTCTTTCAAAAAGACAAATTGATGCTCCATCTCTTCAAGATTAGTCTTTTTCGATTCTTTCTTTTTGCTTCAACAAAGAAAGCCTACCTTTTGGGCACATCTATAATTTAGCAATTTCTATGTATGACAATTGCACATTGAATGTCTTGGTTCTAAGCATATAGTGCTAGAGTGACTCAAAGATTCAGATGGATGAAAATGATGAGTCAAGTTGCATGTTATGCAAGTGGACTTTCTTCTAGGGTGACATGTGGTTGCTTATTGGGGGATATCCATTTTGCATGAGCAGACTAAGTTTGACTCATGTGAAAACCCTAATTCCAGTGGCTATGTTAAAGCTCATTCTTGCCAAGTTTGACTTTCCACACCTTGATTCAGTATGCTAAAATCAACCACGCCACAACCGAGTTTGATTCCTCGGGTATAATTAGAATGAGTTAATTTTATCTAACCTAAACTTAAACCTTAAATAAAGTGGTTCATACCTTTACTCACCCTTGTTATCTTTGATAGACAAACATGCCAAGTTACTATGTTTTTACTAGTAAAGCTTAAAGCTCAGCTTTATTCAATTACTTAGCATAAGAATAGTGGCCAACTCAACAAAAGCTAAAAGAGTTAAGGTAGAACGTTTTTACCAAATGTGATTACACAAAAAGAAATAAAGGTTGTAAAATGATGAAAACAATAGAGAAAACTCTAGTAATAAAAAAATAGTAAGTTGAGTTGGCAACCATAGAAGGGATGATACAATTTGGCATGTTTTCCTTGATTTTACCCACTAGTAGCAAGAGCAAATTGATTCCCATAGACTAAGCTTCTATATATGCAAATTTGAGAGACAAAGCAAGAATTAGACAGTTTTCTTTCAAAATAGATTGTAGAAATGGGTGACTCCTTCACTCTTTCCATCCATGGCAGCCTACCCATTATGATTTCGTACGATTATGCTTTGTTCTATCTCTTTCAACCTATTAGATGTCAGTGATTAAGATGTTTTTTAGTGTCATGGTACTATATTGTGCACTTATTTTGAATCTTCTTCACCTAAGGTGCACATTCACTTCACTAGTCTCTATTAATCTATTACAATAAATTGCCTCTAAAATCTAATCTCAACCACTCTTAATGTTATTTCAATTCATCCTCACTTTTGGCTACTTATTGGAAACTCAAGGGTGAAATTTTTATGTGCTACTCAAATGGAGTTGATGCAAATAAGTTCATTTGATACGAACATTCAATCCCTAGGGACACCCCCCTTGAGACTAGAAAATCACCAATCCAAACAAAGAGGCATCTAATAATGACAAGCCCAAATGACCTATAATTATTAGGCAAATTTGATGGTACAAATTCTTATGATAACAGGTCCCCAGCAGGTGTGTTGGACAATTGGTTGCACTTCAATTGAAGATTGTAATATATGAAGACCAAATCATTGTGTTCTTCCAAAGAATTTATTTTGTTTGTGTGAATGAGCCCAAAGGTTCAAGTGCACTCCACTTGTGCTCATACCTAAAAGCACTACATATATTGTTGAGGATTCCCATTGTAAAGCTTTGCAATTCAAGGAAATGGCTTCCAAATATGTTCCACCAATACTTTGTCATAATATGAAGTTCAAACGTATTTAAATTTTCAATTCCAAAATTTAGAATTAAATACAACTTAAGGATTTAAAAGGAGAGAAGCATACCTTTAACGCTTTGTCCTTAGTCAAATGCCCAACACTTTACCAAAGGAACCAATTCTTTCATTATAAGCCAAAATCTAAAAGTGTATCTTGGCATGCTCATAAACAACAAGGACCATGTGCTTTATGTATATAATATATTAGTAACCTCAATTTCTACTAAAAGGTTATGTAGAATTTTGGTGCAAAAAATACCAACCTGAATAGACCAATAAAGTTCGTTGTTCCATCGCTCATCAATAATTTTCCAATTAGGATGACATTTAACTTTTTCCTTGTATGCCACCTGCAATATTGCCTCTTTGGCCAAATTCATGGCCTCATAAATAGAACCCATTGCAACTTTATCGCCATCCACCATCTACAAAACAACAAAAGGCTTAATTGCTTCCATGACCTGTTCTACTTTAGTCCAAAAAGCAATCTCATAAGCCAAGCAACCGATCAACCCTTTTTGCTTGTTCTCTTGTGTGATACACCTCATTCATCACCACCAAACATTTTCCTTAAATTGATCTGCTTGCTAATACGATATTGCAACGAAACAAAATTTATTGCAAACTAATAGTTGGTCCAACAAGCTCCTTGCCCATCAAACATGTTGGTACATATTCTGTTTGATCGAGATTGATTTGCTACATTCAATGATTTTTGCATATCTTCAACCTCTTCCTATAAATACCACACTATTAATTGCTGACAATTAGGGGCTTTCAACCCCAAATACACGCAACTATATATCAATCATCATTTATACGTTGATAACAAGATGAGTTGAAATCCTTATGGCAAAGCCTCCAAATATATTGGCAAGAATATTTCCTTTACTCCTTTTTCCATTTATTAAGTCAATGGTAACTTGAGACCCATGTGTGGTGCACGATTCTTCCCACGTTCCTATTGTGGCTCCTCGAATTTAACACAAATTTAAAGTTCAAAATACTAAATTAGTAAATACTAATTACTAATTGTGAATATATAAATTTTGAAAGCCATGACCATAGAAATCTGAAATCTCAAATACGAGAAAATTAAGGTTCTCCCTAAACCATATAAATAATACAAACAAACACAATGTTTATAGACAAGGGTTTTGGCAATAATCACATCAAAATTCATTTGTCGACGCATTTTGACCACACTTGCTAGTTCGAAACACGTCGACAAATGAATTTTGATGTGATTATCGCGGAAAACCTTCTCTATAAACATGATATGGATCACAAAAGCCTAAATTCAATCAAAACACAATGTTGTTGAGAAATCAATGCTTATAGGAATTATGGTTCGATTCCTCTTTCTTGATAATTACTTGTGAATTATGTTGGCTTCTTTTACTTCTTTATTAGTTTATCTTTCATCAAGAAATTACCAAATTATATGTATATGAAGACCACAAGAACAAGAGACACAAGATGTAGGCGCTCACCTAGGGAAAACCCAGTCAAACTCTTCCTTCAGTAGATTCAAATCAATATGAGACACTTTGCTAATTTTAGGTATGTTCTATGCTTAGAGCAATTTATTTCAATTTTCACAGTTAGCTCCATATATTTTCCAGATTAGCAACACATCAACATTAAAGTAAACTGCAGATAGAACATAAACATAAATCGCAAAAGACAAGCCAAGACAAGAGGACACAAGATGTGGCGCTAGCCAGGGACAAACCCTAATGTGGGGAAACCCTTGATCAATTCTTCTTATATGTTTTCAATAGTTCAGCAGAGAGAGAGGAGAGAGAGAAAGAGTATGTAAAACAGAAGTCAACACTTTGAATTATCTAGATAAGAGCATAGATCATCTCTAAGAAGATGAAAAACAAATATCAGATCGAAGAATGCTACTGTTCAACTGATTTCCAGTGACCCTTCACTATCGTGTGTTGCATTCGTCATATGTGCAACCTCACCTGATGCACCATGCTGCACCATCATCAATATGTTGGCATCTCATCAATGCTTCATTAAATATGACTGTACCCCATCATCTGTACTACTTATGTGCCATTGCGCACCTGTTGCCATCTGACCTAGTGCTGGCTGCATCTTGCTTGCTTGTTGTCCCTATCTTGCTTGTTGTCCCTAAGCATGCTTGTTGTCCTTTGCATGCTTGTTGTTGCATGCTAGTTGTCCCTTGCATGCTAGCTGTAACATTGCATGCTTGGTGTATTTGTTGTTAAGTACCATACAACTGTCCCAATGTTAGTTAGTTGTCCCTTGCATGTTGCTCTCCTTCGGAGACAGATGCTCTGGTTGTTCCGGCAATTTCGGCTGTTCCCGCCAATTCTGGCAATTCCCGAAAATTCCTGTAGTTCCGGCAGTTGGGGCTTTTCCAACAGTTCCGACTTTTCTGGCAGTTCCGGCTTTTCAGGCAATTTCAGCGTTTCCGACAGTTCCGGCTTTTCTGGATTTTCCGGCTTTTTTGGCTTTTCCGGATTTTCTGGCTTTTCTGGCTTTTCCAATAGTTCCGGCAGTGCCGAATTTTCCAGCTTTTTCGACAATTCCGGCTTTTTCGGCAATTCCGATTTTTTCGGCAGTTCCGGCTTTTCTGGCTTTTCCGGCAATTCCAGCTTTTCCCGGATCAGGGCAGTGTTATCTCTTAGGATCTCTCCTCCTACTAAAACCCAAAGGCAAGTAGAGAGAGGAAGAGATCCCAAGTGTGTGTTGAAATGACTTGAAGGCCACCTCTATTTATACGAAAACGTTGAGCACATCTGGGGTTTATTTGGTCGCTATCGACCTTGACAAATTGTCTTATAACGCAAATAAATTCATAATTCCACGAATACTTATTGTAATCGGATGATCTTTAGATCAAACCTACACCTCTCGATGAGAGGGATCCAAGAAAAATATCAGCTGCCATAAATAAGATGACCCACATGGAGTTTGGCCCTAGTTGCCAATTTTAACACTCCCTCTCAACTAGGGAGAACTCCATTCGTTGATCCATATGCCCGACTGTACTATCTCTGGCATTAGTGCCTTGCAATGCTTTGCTCTGCTCTGATCTGTTGAGCTCTGCTCTATTAAGCCCTGCTCTGCTCTTCTCTACTTTGATCTGTTGAGCTCTGCTCTGCTAAACCATGAAGAAAAAGAATTGATCGAGAATGTCCCAAACCATTCTCTACTGACCCAAAGTTAGTTTCATCTAAAGAGAGTGTGTCACATCACTCTTACTGACCCGAAGTCAGTTTTATTGATCCCAGATCAATATAACAAGAGAGTGTCTCAAACCACTCATACTGATCCCATATCAGTTTCATTGATCCCAGATTCCATTGTTTTATAGTCAATTATGTGTATCCCTTCGATTCCATTGTTTTATAGTTGATAGTTCATGTATGCTTTGATCATTTCTTGTTTGTCTCTCTCGATGGAGGTACCTTTTGAGCGGATTTAGTTCAAGTCAGTGTGACGAAAGTGATTCAAAATAGATTTAGGAAGCAAAAGGCAACAAGTAAGTTCCTCCATCTCATCTATCTTCTAAAAGAGAAGGATAAACTACTTTCTTTTGTTGTTCTAGGTGTAGTCACCCACCTAGGGAAAATGTGTTTATCCATAGATGCAAATTCCATGTAACACATACATATTAGAGCACATGGAAGATTTCAAAATGACATGAACTACGAAGAGTTCTAGCACACTCAGTGCTACAGATTAGATACCTGACCAGGGTAATCTAATTGAATGGGACTAAGATGGACTCAAGCTTTAGCCACTCTAGGTACCAACAAGCTTATAAGCTCTACCATCAACCCAAGGATCTAGGTATGTATCCAAGGTCGGAGCTCCATGACCAACGTCACCCTCCCTACTTCAAGATCTAGACATCAACACCTAGGTCAGCCAGACGTCCTCCGAAGCATCTTGCCATAAGATGCTTCATATCTCCCTATCAACTAAATGTGCAACATCAACCAACCCAAGCATGCTTCTAAAATATTCAAACTTCTTATTTGGAAGAGATTTTGTCAACACATCAACTCCCTGTTCATTTGTCTAAATATATTGTAGCTTTGCGGCCCCACCTTGTACCAAACTCCTAATGTAGTGGTACTTGTTGATATGCTTCGTCCTTGCATGAAATACGGAGGCTTCCAACATCTCGATGTTGCTTTGATTATCACAATTTATCACTATAGGATCCAGAGGCTTTCCAAGCAAATCTGACAAGAGTTTTCTTAGCCAAACAACTACATTTCCTACTTCACATGCAGATACATATTCTGCTTCGGCACTACTTAATGCAACATGATCTTGTTTTCTACTCATCCATGAAATCATTGCAGATCCCAAACTAAAACATCCACCGGTAGTGCTTCTTCCATCAATCTCACTGCAACCCCAATCGAATCTGTAAAACCCGTTAACTTGACTTCCTTTCCATCATACTTCAAACAGTGATGTATTGAGCCACATAGGTTTATCAAAATATGTTTGCCAGCTACCCAATGGTCATGACAAGGCTCCATTTGAAATTGACTAAGAACATTTACAACAAAACATGTATTAAGTCTTGTATTTACCAAGTACATCAGAGAAACTACCAACTTACGATAGCTAGTAGGATCGACGAGACTAGAGTCAAAGCTTCACAACTTCTTGAGATTAGTGATGATGCGAGTATTCATAGGCTTGGAATCCATCATGCAAAATTTCTATAACATCTTAATTTTGTATTTACCTCGACCCAGATATATCTCACCGGGTTTCTGCCAAACTTCCAAGCCCAAATAATAGCGCATGAGTCTCAAATCTTTCATCTCAAATTCAACTGCAAGCATTTTCTTGCATTCTAGTATTCTACACTCCACACTTGTAATAAACAAATCATCTACATATAGCAGTAAAATTATTGGTTCATTCTTTACCACCTTAATTTAGAGGTTTACATAGTAAAAACTTTTAACGAATCCAATTATTAAGCGATATGCATGCATTCTTGCATACCATGCCCTAGAAGCTTGCTTCAAGCCAAATAGGGTTTTCTTGAGTCTGCAAACATGTGTCTCAGATATTTCATCTCAAACTCAACTACCAACATTTTCTTGCAATCTAGTATTCTATACTCCACACCTATAATAAACAAATCATCTACATATAGTATTAAAAATGATTGGTTCACTCTTTACCACCTTAATTTAGAGGTTTGCATAGTCAAAACTTTTGACAAATCCAATTATTAAGCAATATGCATCCATTCTTGCATACCATGCCCTAAGAGCTTGCTTCATGCCAAATAGCGTTTTCTTGAGTCTGCAAACATGTGTATCTCTACTAATTGTTTCGAAGTCGTCTGATTGTTCAATGTATACTTCTTCATCAATGGTTCCATTCAGAAATGTTGTTTTGACATCCATTTGATGGATATTCCATCCCATAGTAGTAGCTAGCGAAACCAAAGATCTTATAGTTGTATACCTAACAATAGGAGCAAAGGTTTCTTCATAGTCTATAACTTCCTTTTGTGAAAAACCCCTTGCAACGAATCTAGCTTTCTATTTGTCTATGCTTCCATCAACAACATGTTTGATTATGTAAATCCATTTTGAGGTGACAACCGATTTGTCACTTGGTCTAGGAACAATTTCCCAGACTCAATTCTTCATGATGGATTGATATTCTTTTTGCATTGCCTTCTTCCATTCCTCTTGTTGAATAGCTTCTTCAAATGTAGTTGGTTGAGCTTCTATCAATTTTGTCATGTATGCTACATAACATGAATATATCTTTGGTCTTTTGATTTCTCTAAAAGTTCCTTTACTAGCTCTATGTCCTTTGGCATCTTTAAGTGTAGTTTTTAACCAATTTGGAATCTTCTTCGTTTCGAGAATGATTACAGGTTGAATAGGCTCACTTGGTCCTTCTTCTTCTTCTTCTTGGTTTGTAGTTGTCTTGTCATGATGCTCTTCTTCAAATAGTGGTACATCATCATTGGATTCGATTGGGATGTCCCTAGATCTTTTGTAGGCATGATTTTCATCAAATATAACATCCTCGCTAACTTCAATTTGTATTCCTTCCTTGATGTAGATTCTATAAGCCTTTGAAGAAAGACTTTAACCAACAACAATCCCTTTTATGCTTGTAGAATCCAATTTCTTTCACTTCTCTTTTGGAACATGGATGTATGTGGGACACCCAAAGACTTGAAGATGGTCTACACTTTCCTGTGAATCCTTCTTCTGGTGTCATATTATCAAGGATTTTTTGAGGACTTATATTTTGTATATATATTTTTGTCATTGTTGCTTCTCCCCATAGAAACTTTGGTAGATCTTGATCAAATATCATAATTCGTATACATTCTTCAATTGTTCTATTTTTCCTTTCTGCAACTCCATTTTGCTCGGGGTTGTATGGCACAATGAGCTCCCTCTTAATACATGTTTCTTATCAATATGCAATTAATTCTTTTGAAGTGTATTCCCCTCCATTATCGAATCTCAATGTTTTTATCTTTCATTTGGTTAAGGTCTCCACTTCGAATCTAAATTCATTGAACTTTTCGTATACTTCATCCTTTGTCTTGAGAAGATAGAGCCATGTCTTTCTAGAATGATCATCAATGAAAGTCACATAATAAAGATTGCCTCCAAGAGATTTGTTAGACATTGGCCGACACACATCAAAATGAATGACGCCTAATATTTCCTTAGACCTTGTATCACTACTTGTAAAAGGTTTCCTTGTATTCTTTCCAAAAGCACATCCCTTACATACTCCTTCATGAAGATGCCCTTTACCATTTGACTAAGTGAAGATGTTATCTTGTAATGAATATGCCCATATCTTCTATGCCATAGTTCGATAGCATTGATCTCCATGTGAACTAAGACTTGAAGAGATGGTGTTATAACTCTATATAGCCTTCCTTCAATGAACTCCAACAACTTTTACCATTTCAATACTTGAATCCTTTCCCCAAATTAAAACTTTACAATCTACAAAGACAATCCTATCACCTTTATCTTCTAAACAAGAAATGGAAAGTAAATTCTTTTTCAAACCTAGGACATAAAGTATGTTGTTGAGGTGTCAATTTGCTCCACTTTCATGCTTTAGTGACGTAGATCCAAGCCCCTTGACTACATAATTGTTGTTGTCTCCTAGCTCCACTGCATGAGATGATGGTTCCTTTAATAGAGTACGAAGTTGTCCACTTTCTCTTGTCATATGTCTCCTAGCTCCACTATCAATGATCCATGTGTTGCCATCATCAAGAGTACTTGTAAGTGTAGTCAAGAATCCTTCACTCTTGACTTTCCTAGATAAATTGTAGATGATCCTTCCAATCCAACTTCCTGCGATTCTCACGATATTGAATCCCATTTTCAAGTAACTTGCCATAGAGGGACTAACCTTTTCTTTCAAGACAACAAAGGTTTGCTCTGATAACATGTTGTGAAATCAAATGCTTATAGGAATTATAATTTGATTCCTCTTTCTTGATAATTACTTGTGAATTATGTTGGCTTCTTTTACTTCTTCATTAGTTTATCTTTCATCAAGCAATTACCAAATTATAAGTATATGAAGACCACAAGAACAAGAGACACAAGATGTAGGCGCTCAGACAAGGCAAAACCCCTCCGAGGGGAAACCCAATCAAACTCTTCCTTCAATAGATTCAAATCAAGATGAGACACTTCCAGACTTCTTTGACCTAGACAAAGACCTCCTCCAACCACCAAGTGAGCCCTTCCCTTCAATAGATGATCCATATCAGCTCCCGAACAACAGCGTTAGCCCAGAGTTTTGGCCCCGAACAACAAAACTTTGACCCCCAACAATAGAATTTTGGACCTACAGTAGACACACAATTTCAGCCCTAGCAACTGCCCAAAAACTTCGCACGTGTGAAAGATAGATAGCCCAAAAACTCAAATTATGTCTTCCCAACAAATTTCGTTCTTATCTAGCTACTTCGCCTCTCTTTTTCTACCTCTCTTCCTTGAAGATTGAACTTGTTGAGTGAACGCTCCAAATAGGTTGAATCGCCTCTCTCTCTTTATATAGCCTCTCTGTTGGGTTGAGCCTTAATGTAGGTCGGGTTCAAGGGGAAAGGGTCGACTTGGTGTGGAGGTTACAAATAACCTTTTTTACTCAAAAATTATTCTTTTTACATGATACAAAAGCCCACGAAGGGTCTAATAAAAATGGCAATGACTCTAATGACTCATGACAAAACTTAGAAGCCTTCAATGGAGTCTTTAACCTAGAAAAACATTGACCCAAGCATGAAACCCATGTTTTAATAAGACATTTTCTTTTATTAAAAAGAAAAAAAAAATGACAAGTACAATTATGAAGATTGATACTAGTTACAGATATCAACTGAAAGACAAAATGATGAACTTCTCCACTATTTCAATCAAATAATATGCCACCATTGCACACAATTCACATCTAAAACAGTTTCAACTCCTCCAAATGGCAAATACAAACCAAGCAAGGTTCAAAACTAAAGATCTGGTGCACAATAGTAAGACAACAAGTCACAGCAACACCCAACAAGATTTATTACTATCAAAGCAACATCCAACAAGGTCTAATGTCCATTATCCTTAGTCCAGACTCCAGCAATGCCCAATGTCCACCATCCACCGTCCACCAACACCCAATAAGATCAATTACTTAATTATCCATTGTCTGATAGTTCCTGGCAAGGTAGAAAAGCCTCTCAACATCACATAGTCTCTTCTCAGTGTCTAGATGGGTTAACTCTTCCCAAGTTCTCATGGTGGGCAAGTGAAGGCAAATGAGCATAAGTTTATAATATATAGATGTTGCTTTAAAGTACTATGGATGTCATTCTCTATCTTGATGTATGTACAAATATGTATGTTTTTATATATTTAGCAACTAATATGGGATTTTGTATGTTTTTTTAATATAAATAATACACACACACACACTAGATGTTGCGAAGCATTTTTGGAAAATGATGCTTGCAACACTTCACATCTCAAAAACACACCTGCCTCATCCCTGCCTTGTGCAACATTGTTTAGAATGCTAAGGTTATTTTATTTATTTTTTTAAATGTTTTATATGTTTTTATGCCTAAGACCCACTAATAGGGTTACATACTTGTCATTTATGAATAGACAAATATGGTGAAGTCACAGCTTTTGGTCTCACTTGGTTGACTTAGACCAACTTGAGAGCTAACTCAACCTCTAGTGGAGTCAATGGTAAACCTAGACCATTTTAAAATAGATCTACTTTAAAAAAAGTTGATTTGACCTAACTTAACCAATTCTATCAATGTTGGTTTGAAAAGAAAATTAGAGGGTTAGAAGGGCAATATAAAATAATTTTACCACATTAGTGTTGAGTCTTGATTGATGATATTCATTATTTCTTGATTGAGTTGTAATTGAAGGCCTATGGCTAGATGATAATTTACTTACACATATGGTAATGTTTAACAACAAGAATTATAAACAAACAATTTTATTAATAGGTTGTGTGTAACAAAGATGATGTTGTGGATAGGGCACTGCGAGGAGAGATTGCTCGATAACTAGAACCCTAGTCGTTGTTGCCCTCTCCCTTGTGTTACCACTCCCCTTCACCTGGTTTATTCTCCCAATTTGCCTGCCACTAGCCTTCGCCAACATGGTGTGGCTTTGAATGGTTGTAGTGTGCCTCTTTCAAGGTTTTTCGGCAACTTTTCGCCAACGTTATACCTGGTCTAAATTTTGCTTCTAGTTTTATCTACTATGGAGGCCTTCTTCAGTTTTTCTCCTTGCGATGTTGCAGTCTTTACTTATGTTAACCGCCATGGGCGTCTTCAATGTTGCTTGTCGTCACCATTGCTTACCCTAGAGTTGTGGGGTTTTGTTGGGTTTGTTGTTGTTCGTATTGTTTCATCTCCGATGTTTCAAGGGTCGTCTTCTCTCCACCTCAGGTATTATGCACGTTGTCCCTGCTCTCCTTTTGTTGTTTAGTGGTTTCAGTCTACTAGACTACTCCGTCAATGATTTCTAAGTTGGGGTTTATGGATGTTTTTTTAATTCTTTTGGGGGCTTCTGGCCTTATAATACAACTTTCTATCTACAAGGGTTTTCCAAGTTTTCTCTTGTATATATTAGTTGTAGTTTATCTAGAATCTTGGTTGTGTCTTTTGCAAGGTTTTTCACAACCTTATATGTGTAAGATCCACTATTTTTTGGATCTATATCTCTAAATACATGTGTATTAACAAAATGTAATTTTATATCTCCTTGATATTAAAATTACGCTTTTTTTCCAGGGGAAAAAACAAAGATGGTGTCTTTAACAAATCTATGTTAACAGAAATATACAAAGAAACTATAGTTTTAAAAAACCGGCCAGTCTAAACCAAACACCAATCAAATCGACAAGTTAGATAGGCCCAAGTAACAAACCAATAGAAAAAATTAGTTGGAGGGCAAGTTTGTACCAATTACAAATCAGCGCTAGCCAACCGATTGCGAACCTAACTGACTCAGTTAGATCTTGCATGTATGGGGTAGTCTGATACACCCAGTGGCAGGTTTTCAAGTGCTTTTAGAGGAAACTAAGGGTTGCTTTCCTCCCAAAACAGCCCATCTTGGCTCTAAAACCAACACTACCCTCCTAAACCTTAAACCTAAACAATTAACCTAGCTCAACCCTAACAATACTAACAATCAATGGTAACGTTAAATTCTTAAAATAATCCTTTTAATTAAATTTTTAAAATACCATTAATTGTTTCAGGATGTTTGAGAGTGGTTACAACCTCACTGGATTTCATATCGAAAGACTAAAATTTTAGATCACTCAAAATACAACAAACTTAACAATTTTCTGGATTTCAGGATTTGGGAATTCAATGTATCCATTTAATTTTGTCATGTGCGAGGGAATGGGATTGGCATTTGATCAAAAGCATGAAGCCCTTTATGTAGTAGCTATTTGATGTTAGTGGTATTGATTGTTGAGCTTCGTTGATGTTGGAGCTATCCATGGCCTTATCAAAAAACGTACCCTTCACTCAAAGTAAAAACAATTGGTTAGGCATACTAAGCTTTTTTAACCATATTATAAGGCAGAGGAGATGAATCCTTCACTCCCAAAATCATTAGTTAGGCATGTTAAGCTTTTTCAATTTCAACCATATTATAAGGTTGAGGAATCCAAGTCTAAACACTTTAAGCTAGATGATGTTTATGTAGCTCTTGTTAATGATCTGATTTCTAGAAGTGGTGAATCAGTGATGAGTTTGATGAGTCATTATGTTGATCAATGATTTGGAGCGGCCAATGGCCCAAAACTTGTAGCATTGCTTTTGGACTCTAAAGGCCACTTAGAGCCTCATTGATTATGCACTTTGTTGTTGATATGTTTTACACTATGTGCCAATTTTATGTATGCACCCTTATATTGTATATAGATAAGCAAACTTTGCATATTTTGTCTCTAATGGTTTGAAATCTTAAAAATATTTTTTTTCATTAAAAACTAATTATTTTATGTAGTTTTTTAAAAATTTGGTTCGCTGAATCTGGTTTGATCTGTTGTGGTTTGAATCTAGGTTAAATAGGTGACCAGTTGGAAATCCGATTCTGGTTTTTAAAGCTACGACAAAAACACAAGAAATACCCTAGAGAATACAACCTTCAGAAGGACTCCAGCGTCAAAATGACCATCTTACTCTAGTTTATATTATAAAGTGTGTTTCTCGACAATGACAGACTTTCCACTGATGATGATGATCAAGCTGATATAGTCAAAAAATACTTCAACTGAAACTTTCTCAATTAAGCTCGAATATCAGGCTCCCAAGGAGAATGAACCGAACACAGTACCTAAAAGTGGTGGTGAGGGTCCCTGTTGAAGCACAAGGGGCCCAGCAAGTGCAAGTTACAGTTGTGGTTGGCCTTGTCCAACAAGCTCCTCACTTGGGATAACTGTATCAAAAGGAGATGGACCGGTCCTAGTCGTTGTCCCCTCTATAAATCAAAAGAAGAAATTGTCTGCCATTTATTTATCTCTTGTCAATACACCCGAAAAGTCAAGAATTTGGCTAAGTCTACATTTTGTCATCTTGCAGCAACCTAGGACAAAGATTCTTTGATTAATTGCATTTGGGATTGGGTCAATGATTCTGTAGTTTCAGCATATCTATCCTTTCCTGTTGTGCTTTTTCACTCGATATGACAGATCAGAAATATGGCTCTTTTTCAAGACACACATATCCAGGTTGAAGTGGTGATGGGGTCTATCAAGTTCACTTTTAATTTTTTCAAAGCTAAACTAAAAAGTAAGAAGTTGCATGTTCCAAGAATGCACCCTTTAGATCACTTAATCCCATGGGGATTCTTTGATGGGGCTAAGCCAAGGAGACCCCCCTATCTATGGAGTTGGTGTTCTGTTATTCTTAAATGAACATTACTTTCTCCATATAAAATATGCTCCAAGCCAGGGAACAAACATGAGAGCTGAATTATCAAAACTATGCGCTCTCATCTATGTGGCCAACCAAAAAGATGTCAAGCGCCTACAAATTTTGGGGGATTCAAAACTTCTTGTAGATTGGGTATGTGGCAAAGTCAGCATATTGGCCCCTCATTTGACTCACATCTTGCATGTTATCAAATAGGTCTTAAACAAGTTGGATTGGTTTTCTTGCAGCCATATATACCATGAACTCAATACCCTAGCAAACAGGCCCTCCAAGGAGGCTCTGCAGCTCATTCCATGATTATTGGAATACCAAGAGTATATGAATGATAATCTTATCAGGGTTGTTTCCCTCCATATCTAGTTTTTTCCTTACTTATTGCTATCTTTTGTAGCTGTATATGTAAAGAATTTGTTGATGCTATCTAGAAAGTGATAGGGATATCCTTTTGGTTCTGACCTTATGGCCTTATTTCATAGATAAGGATTGAATCAGGCTTTTAAAAGCCCGCATAATTTATATTTTCCACAACGAAAAAATACAGATTTTTTTCGAAGGAAAAACAAAAATTTATATATAAGGTGATATAAGATAAAGTTAATGGAACGGTACAATTTAAAATTAATAAATATATACACTAAAAATAGAGAAATTATATATATTCAAAGTTTATTATTTAAAAAAAAAAATTCCAAATATATTTATATAGAAGTTAAAATGAAGGGTACTAGTTATAAAAATAGTAAAAAATGTCAAGACTAAGTGAAATATTATGAATTTCCCCCGGATGGGTGTTAGAAAATGTAATGTGGCAAATATTAATTCAGTCTTCCTTAACCTTAATACTTTTTTGTGAGCTTTATTATTCTTCTTGTATTTCTTTATTAAAACTTCTTCATCAAACAAATATCAAGAGCAAAATAATAAAGACAATAAACAAAGATGTTAGGCTCCAAGCGAGGCTAAAAACCCTTCCAAGGGGAAAACCCAGAAATTCTTTTCTTCTTATAGAATCTATTTCAAATGAGACAACAAAGACCCAAACCCTAGACCAAGTCCTCCTCCAAGTACCAAGTCAACCCTTCCAAGATAACCAGCTTCTAGCTGCAACTTCGACCACAACTTCTACCCTACAATTTCGTCTTGCAATTTCATCTTGCAATTTTGGCCTTGTAGTTGTTGCAGAAACCTTAATCCAACTTCTTCAAGAGTCCTTCCTTGAGCAACACAAACCCTCCCAAGGTCAATGATGTCAAGATAGAGTATTCTCTCTCCCAACACCTTGACACTGCAACTCACTCTCCTGCAATTGGACCTGCAGTTTCGTCCTCCTCTGTAGCTGCAAAACCCTATAACTTCGCATGAGTGGGAGAGATAGAGCCAAAAAGCAAGTTTTTGCTTGACTTGTTGGATTCCTCTTGCCTTTTAAACCTTCGCTCCTCCTTCCTTACTTCTTCTTGCCTTAGATCGAATTTGTTGATGAGTGAGTGTCAAATGAGCTCAAACTACTTCTTTATATAGCCTTTCCAAGGGGTCGAATTCCCTCCTTTACGCTGACTTGAAACTTCCAAGACCAACTTGTACTTTGGAGGTTTCCAAGACTTTCTAAACTCGAAATAAATTCTTTTACAAGATATATTTTGCTCGGAAGGGTCCTATAAACATGATGTTGACTCCTTTAACTCATGACAATAAATCTTATGACTTAACAACCCCTAGAAGTATGAAGAACATGCTTTTAACTAGAAGACCATCATGCTTTAAAATAATAACTTTTTCTTTTCTTCTTTTGTTTGTTACATAAAATAAATATTGAAATGAGCACAACAACAATTATGAAGACCAACTATTTACATTTCCAACAATGGGGTTGTTAATGTGGTAGATACGGGGGCCTTAAACACAAGGCCCGCCACTCACCAGTATGTCACAAGAATTTAAGGAGGGGGCGATGCAGCCTGTCCCCTCATGCATATGCATGCAACTCTCCAGGTGGCGATTTTAATATGTTCAGGTCCTATGGCGGTTTTGCTTCTAGCTTGTTGTGGTGGTTTTGAGTGGACGCGAGGGTCAATCCTTGGCCACCAACTACATGCACAATGATCAAACCATGTTGGTGAGGAGTGTGGTGTTGAGTTTGGTTTCTAGTAGTAAGGCATTGAGCAGGGTTTTCGCTGGCTTACGCAAGAGGTGGAAGAATCAGCAAGAAATTTTGGCCTCCTTCGTCCATGCATTTTTTTTTTAATTTTTTTGCAAAAGCTTGACGCTTCGTACGGCTGAAGCATCGTCCAAAACGCGTTTCGGGCACACGCTTCCTAAAATTTCCAAGAAGCGTTTTTATCAGCCCGAAATGTGTTTCAGTTTTTCCGAAACGCATTTCAAACGGTGCTTCCCCCCCGCATCTATACGAATCGTGGTTTTGATCCAGGGTGGGGGGGGATGTTTCGTGCAACACTAGTTGCATCCCCAACCCCTAGGCAAAACCTTGGGCGGACCAAGAGGATCACTTCATACTTCCTCGGTCTTACATCAAATTGAAGCAATAAGTGATAGGTTCAGTTCAAGAGTACTTCAAACCATAGAGTCATGACACTTCACATCTCCAATTAGCCTCCTCACATGGAAGATCGACCAATACTTTTGCGAACGATTTGAATGTGCAAGAACATACATCCGATCACACATACTCGTAGTGATAGAGGGTTCATCCACATGGACCTAGAGCAGTGCACCTCTCCCTCATTGGATAGTCTAGTAACCCTAGCAGAGCAGTTAGAGATATATTCATAGTTTCTTTCCTTCAACCTCAAATGGTTGGAGAACTTCGGTAGAGAGAGAATGTGACCCCCTTCGCCCTCCTCACGATTGATCATCAAATCCAAGAGACCTTGACCTGATTGAAACGGTAATTGAATAAATTACAATGGAGACGAAAGTCTCCATAAATAGAGATTACAAGATGATGTTTCTAAAAAGAAGCAATTGTTAACTGAAACAAAAAGGGAAACAATCTAAACTAACTAAAGATTCCTAAATGACCATTAAATAATAAATATGGCAATATTACTTTAATATCCTTGCTTAATGGTCATTCTAATAACAACACCTTGTTGCCCCCTAAATTTTACAAACTTGTCTGGGCTCAAAGACTTGGTTAGGATATCTACAGTTTGGTCCTATGTTGTAACATACTACAAAATTACAATTCCATCTTCAATAAGTTGTCTGATGAAATGATAATGAAGCTCAAAATGTTTTATTCGCTCGTGGAAGACTATATTCTTAGCAAGTTCCAGCACCCCTTGATTGCCACAGAACAAGAGGGAAGGCCTTGCTTGAGACATTTTCGTGTCTAAAAGCATCCTTCGAAGCCATACTACCTCACATGTTGCTTTTACAGTTCCTCGATACTCTGCTTCTATCGAGGAAAGAGCTACATCCTGTTGCTACTTACTAGTCCATGTGACTGCACCTATGCCAAGACTGAAGACAACCAAAAGTAGACTCTTTGTCATCAACAAAACTTGCCCAATCTGAATTTGTAAATCCAATTAATCATGGATCTTAGCTTTTGTTGTACAAAATGCCGAAGTCATGTGTCCCTTTCACATATCTCAATATACACTTCGTTGTAACCTAATGTTTTGCCTTAGGGGAAATGATGAAGCAAGAAATGTAGCTAACAGCATAACTTAGATCAAGTCTAGTGTTTGTAATATATGTGAGGCTACCAACTAGTTGCCTAAAAGCTCACTCATTCAACATTGATGAGTCTGGTTTGGTTGATAGTTTCAGCCCATTCTCCATAAGTGAAGATGAAGGTTTGCAATCATGCATCCTTGACTTATGCAACAAACTCATGGCATACTTCGACTGAGAGATGAAAATGCCGCCACTTGTCTACCAAACCTTTACATAAAGACAATAGTGCAGAAGTCCCAAATTTGTCATATCAAATGTTTGACACAAATTTTGTATGATCTGCTCAAAAAATTCTGCTCCACTACCTGTTTTGATGATATCATCCACATAGACAACAAGAAAAATGATATTATTACCAACACTCTCGACATAAAAGTTGGGATCTGAAGGACTTCTCTGAAAGCACTATGCAACCAAATATTTATCAATCTTGATGTACTAGGCCTTGGGAGCTTGTTTTAGGCCATAAAGAGCCTTTACCAGTTCCAACAAATTTTCACAATTAGTAAGGCATATAACAGCAAATAAAACCTTGATGTCAACCCTAGAAAATGGATGAACATGCGTGAAACTTAAATTTTGCTTCTCTAATGCCCTTTTTTAAACAACGTATAACCCTAGAGCGTACATCAACAAGTCATTAAATGCTGAAAATATAAGATTTTATTGTAATTTTATCCTAATTTACCAAAAAATAAAAAGAAAATTGATTTTTATATTTTAGAATGCCACAAGTGAGACAGACTAGGGCCTTCTCAATATAGTGCATATGTAGTCTAGGATACAAACAATTCTATGGATTTGTTAGAGTGATCCTAAATCCAAACAAACTAGGGCAAATAAACAAACTTACCATAGGGTTGGAAATTTAAGTTCTCAATTTTACCCATGATTAAAGGAAAGAAAAAGCTTTCTCTATTCCTCAAATTCTTGGTGGAAGGGTTTAGCTCAACAAGGGACAATATAATAGAAAACAAATAAACTAACTTAGCACAAGAACATTAATCATGTGGAACATAACACCAAGATAAAGAAATTTAACTTCAACATGCAATATCCAAAATCCACAATAAGCATCCATGAAAAGAGGTAGCATCATATCACATATACACCAAAAGTCGTTCAACTAGGTATTTATAGCACACAAGAGAGAATAAACACTAATGAAGAGAATTTATGATCTAAGTATGACCATTAATCAAGAGATAAATCAACTTTTCTCTCAATGTGTGCGATAGCAATTGAACCGATTTAGCACTAATTTGCTCTAAGAGACCCTAAAAATAAGTTATGCATGATTCAAGGTGGATAGGTCATCAAGCCAACCCCCAAAGATAGCCAAAATAATGTAATAACATAAAAATAAGCCTTAAATAACCCACGTGCGAGTACAAAAGCCTCCAAGGGTGACATCATCTCCCAAAAAGAACATTTGTCCATGGAAAGGTGTAAGAGATAATCCAAGTAGTTTGTCTCATCCCAAAAGTCATGTTTCCTCATCCAAATCGTCCCTCGTCACCAAAGAAAACCTCGCAAGCCCAACAACCTCTTCAAGAAAGCCCATGTCATCATCAAATGACTCATACAAGTGACTTCATCATGCTAAGGCGTGACATCACTATGATAGGTATAAAATCACCACCAAAGGGGTCCCAAGTGCAACGCCTAAAGCCTAGGGGCATCCTGTCATCTCATGGATACAAGTGATCTCTAAGCAACGTCCAAGTCTGGATCATCAATCTCCAAGATCCTAAGGCTAATGAAGTGTCTCATCAAATGTGTCTAGTCAGCCTCAAAGTCAACATCCCTCAAAAGATTCCCAATGTCCTCTGTCAAAGTGCTTTGCTTCAATATTAAAGTGGCTAGACATCATCTACAAAAAGCATGGAGAAGCGTCATCTCATCCCTCAAGAAATCCTAGTTGCACTTGGAAAAATCATCTATCACATACTCAAGGAATCAAGTAAGATCAATATTACCATGGATATAAAAAGCATAAGAGCATCAAGGTGGACCATACTCAATGTCAAAGCCATCAAAGTACTTCACACAAGAATCATCTTCAAATGTATTACTAGCTTATGATGTTATCATACTTACGTATAGGAGGGTTATCACGTGACCCTATTAAGTGCTTCCAACCCTAAATGTAGGAACAATTCCTACGCCAATCTTTTCAAATAATAGATGCAAGTGATATGTGTTATGGCTTGGCGTTTATTTCATAAATGTTGTCATTGTCTTATACTAGGTGTTGTCGCCCAAAGTGTACACCAAGGGCCACAAAGCTCAAGGCAAGGGATGTCACTCTAATCATTGTCCACTCTGATCTATCTATCTCCTAGAAAGCTAAAGGGGGTAGCCCCTAGGGGATGAAAGATGGATGATGAAGGAAAACTTGTTGGGAGCCAACAAGTTCTAGGAGATGCACTGAGAATTATCTTATTAACTTGGCTTAAATTAGATGCAAGCGAGGTTGATTGAGCAATGCTTTTAGGATATTCAATTAGATTAGATAATTTCAATTAAAGTTGTGAGACCAATGCCATTAATCACGTTGCCCAGAGGATTGAACTTGCAGGATGAAAGGTTTATCAAGTTACAAGATAACTAATGTTGCTTGATGAATGATCAACTAGCTTAGGATGTAAATGCAAGATGAATGAGAGGCTAACGCTTTAGAGTACTTAGATTTGTGATTTATAAATGTTCATTTTTAACAAGATGACATATAAAATCCTACTACCAATCCACAACATGAATCACAATGTATAATATTATGATAAATACTTGAAGTTCGAGAAAACTAATTACATAAGAGACGTTTAGATAGCCCAATTGAAGTTCAAGAAAACTAATTACATAAGAGACGTTTAGATAGCCCAAATATTCAATTAGATCTAGATCTAATTGAAACTAGACTTCTGCACATAAACCAAGGAACAACACTGCTTCAGAAAATTAAGCATCATCAATTAAATGACTTATGGAATGGTGCAATAAATGTTCCTTTAGGCAGCTTAGCATATTTGAATGTAATCCAATTTCAAAACTCAGAAATCTTAATGCCAATGTAGATTATCATTCACCAATAGATATTAGTAATGACAATGATAAGAGCACTATTCACCAACGTATGGGTAAACAATAGATACCAATATCGAATATATTTACTTATGCAATCAAATCATGAGGTGAATGTGCTTTCACAAAAATATTAATATTCCTCTTATTCAATGATAGAACATCAACCAATTATCAAGAGCCTCTATGTAACTTATGATACCAAAGGATGCCAAGACAGTCCTAAACCTGCCTTTTTTATCCTGATTACATGAGAGCACCCAAAATGTCAATGCAAACAGATGTTGTGAGGCAGTGAAGAGAGGAATGCTGACAGTAGCTAGATAACATATACCCAACTTAACCCAAGGAGGAATAGCTGCAAAGGAATGAATGCCTAATTAGGTGAGATGAATGCCAATTGTTTTATACCATTTACATATTTTTCAATGCTTATACCAAACCTTATTTAACTCAGAAATAACAATGTATCAGTCCTCAAAGTTTATGAAAGATTCTAGATAAATAGATAAAAATAATTTCCCAATATGCTTGATTAATAATTGGTCACTGCTGTGATGAACTTTTCCACTGTAACTCTATATCAGACCTTTGCAATTTTATATCAGACCTCTAAAACAATGGTACCAGTCATCCAAATCAGTCCTTAAATCACATAAGATCATAAGCCAATCCTTATGAGTAATTTTACAATTGTCACGAGTCAAATTTGAGTATTATGCACTGGTTATTATAACTATTAAATGAGATTAAGATCTGCAATGTAGTATTTCAGAGATTACTATTAGGAAAACAGAAAATTCTCAGTGAGTTAAAGAAGTCAAGCAATTTCTAAATCAACAAGCAAAAAATGTCAAAACAGTGCCGAGCTATTTAGCCTTTTCAACATACCCAAGAAGATGCAACTTCAGTGTTATGTTCAGATTTTGGGCGATGTATTACAGTCGCTGTAACTTATATTTATTTGTGCCAATTAACTCTTATGAAATGTGTTTTCAATGTCACTGTTATAAGCAGTGCTGAAAATATTGGTATCGGCAAAATATCGGAGAGGGTCCTGAAAACATCTTATCGGCAATATCGGCAAACATAAAAAATTAATCTTTTCAGATTTTTAAACATAGCCGATATTTTCAAAATATGGCAATATTTAGCCGACATTTTCAAAATAACACGATATTTTGCCTATATTTTGAAAATATTGCGATATTTCCAAAATGGAAAATATCGTGATATTTACTCGGCGATATATCGTTTTGCTGAAAATATCGCAATATTTTCAATTATCAATATTATCAACACTGGTTATAAGATAATTGGCTTGATGTATTAGGCAGTAAATAAACAAGGGTTAGAGGCAAAACCTGAGGCCCTAGGCCTTGAAGCTACTTGCCCAAATGATGTATCGCCTGAAACAAAAGTTTTTTTCACACTCGTCTGCAAAAAATTGATGATATATCAACCCAGAAATTATTTTCTCTTCCACAGTGATTGAATTTAACTCCAAAATACTCCGAACAGCAGTGAGAAGAGGATGAAATAGGCCTGTGTTGAGGCTCAGAAGGCAGATCTGAGGACTGTGTTAGGGAAATAGGGCCATGCTTTACAGCCTGTTGCTATGATGGAAGGCTACAGGCAGCAAATGAAGGCAGCGGAATAAGCAGATAGAAGAGGCAGCGTCAAGCTGTGAGAGGGTTTGAATAGGGCAGCGGCCGCAAGGAAGGAAGCTGCCACGGAGAGATAGGGGAGGAAAGGGAGCAGTGGCATAGGGAAAGGAAGGGCCGCAGGCCAAAAGGAAGGGCCATGCTGAAGAGAGGAGGGAGAGGCAGGGATAACATAGCAAGGACAGGGCTATGCCAGGGCTGCAAAGAGGCAGCATTGGGCAGCCAGGTGCTAGGCCCTTAGACCTTAGAAAAGAAGATTTTAATTTTAATTTATCAAACAAAAAAATTGCCCAAGATTTTATTTATGAACTGATGTATTCAGTCTTCAATCACATGCAATTTTTAAGAGAAAAAGATTCGGATCTGAGGCTTTAAATGATTGATCTTGTCGCTTATAACCCTGCAAACAAATTTCTGAGCCCAGATATTGCCCTTCGGGACCTAGATCTAGCTCATATCTAAAAATCTCCTTCGTTGATTTCTCAGATCTATTCCTGCACAAGTAAAAAGAGAAAAACCAAAGACCCAATATCAACAAAAATAGAGAACATCCCAAATACCCAAGTGTTAAAATTCAAAATTATTGTTATGAATAAATATATAGGAAATAATGTAAATGACAATAATCATAAATAATTATTAGTTAATTAATAATTAGATTGAAGAGGCATGTCTAAATGAGACATGACTCTCCATGAAGAGACACTTGCTCAGTAGATAAGCAATCCTCTCACTCTCATTGTAAAATCATTCTTATTCACACATTTAATATATAATATTTGTATCCTCATGGATATCTTTATATTCAAAGTCTTCTGGAGTAATTAATCTGAAGAAGGAACTTTGTTTGCTTCATTTGGTATCAGAGCCACGTTGGTTGATCCCAGCCTTTGGCCATCAAAACTTCATCAACATTGTCGCCGTCGAGATTTGAGTGTTTCACTATAAAAGTTTGGGAGTTTCTCAATCTTGTCGTTAGGTCTTTGGCCACTTCCAACTCAAGAAGAATTATTTAAAAATATATATATATTTATATATATATAAGTGAAAAAAAATAATAATAATAATAAAAAGTTGAAAAAAAAATAATAATAATAAAATTGAAAAAAATATATATATTAAAAAAAGTGTTAAAGAATATCAGAAAAAAATAATAATTAAAAATTAAAATTATTACTAAAAAATGCAATAAAAGGGCGGTTATTAAAAAATTGTTATAAAAAGAAAAAGAAACACATCAGTCAACCCTACGGCTATCTGTAGTCGTCATCGCTACAAAGCAATCTTTGTCCACATTGTTGCTGCAACAAGCATAGCCATTGCCCGACCCTGCAGAGGACGTTGTCACTGTAACTTGTAAACCACCGTTGTGGCCATTGCCCCTCGCTACCCTTCAACTCCTCATCCACGACGACCATAACCCAACGTTGCCTTTCACTCATCCACCGTCCAGCTCGAGCGCTGAGAACCTGTACCAACGACAACAACATCGTAGCACGTTACGCATACACCTGTGTTCACGACCGTCCGCAACAACTACCGTCTGATTGCAACTATCGTCATCCCTTCTTTGTTGTACTGTCATCGGCTCACCCTATCCCCCTTCAACGCCACTAGATGTTTCAACAAAAAAGTAAAGTGCAACCATCACCCTTTTCCACCGCAGCCTCCATGCACAATCGTAGTCGCGTTTTCACCTGCTACAAAATATGCCCAACCACGTTATCTACCACCACACTTGCCCACACACATTCGATGTTCTGAGTATAAGAACCATCACTACCAATTTCTTTTGCCTCTTGCTACTATCTACCATCACCATTACAGCCTCACTGCATCCAGCCTAAGTCGTTCTATACGTTGCAGTCGTCATCGCTTTGTGCAGTTGTGCCATTCCAACTTCTACCTTACAGTTGAAAGTCACATCAATTTCGAAATAGTCGTGGGTTATCATCAGATCCTAGTAGTGGTGACTTTTCATTATTTAGTTTGCCAGTGGAATCAGTGGATGATTATACAATATATATTACACAAGAACCAAAGTAGATAATTAAAAATTGAAAGTGAAAAGGTTATTTAAGGAAAAAAGGAATTATTTAAAAAACAAAAACATAAAAAACAAAATTTATATTAAAAAAAAAAAAAATAGAATAAAAGGAATAGCAATAAAAAAAATGAGATAAAATAAATGAAAAAAAGAGATGTTGTCCATGAAGAATAGTGGTTTCTTTGCAATATGTCCTTTTTGTTCAAAAGGATATCCTAATTGTCAAGAGTCATTTAGAAATCAAAACATCGGTTGCAGAAAATGTTACAAAACTTTTACCTTTGTCGAATCTCTAAGTGATGCACAAAAACCATCAATCGCAAGCAATATAGAACAATTAATGACAATACTTAAGCGACAACATGTTGATTTTAATGAAGAGAGGAATAAAATAGAATGCCAATTGCAAGTTGAACGTCCATCAACACTCCCACAAAATGATGTCATCTAGTGTACAGAGAAAGTGCAATTGAGAAATCAAGAGAAAGGCAAAATAACCAAACTTCGGCAAAACAAGAAAGCATTACAACAGGAATATGAAACTTTGAGGATATGCATTACAAAAAAGTAATGGAAAAGGATGAAAAAATTTCTCGCCTCAAGGACCACGTCCAAAAAAAACTTGTACAAGTGAAAAAAACTAAGGTCACAACGAAAGAACACAAGAAGCTCTTATCAAAACAAGAGGAAATTTTACATTTAAAGAACCTTAATAAAAAATTATTAGAACAAATCAGAGATCTAAAAAATGAAAAACTGAAAAGTCAAGACACTAAAAAGAAGGTTGATGAATCAAAAATCAAAAAACTTTTATGTTTGAGAAACCATAATCAAAGTTTACTCACTCAAATTAAGAAACTTAAGGATGATAAGAAAGCATTAAAAGACAAGTTAGAACACTTCACTGAAGAAGAAGTATCGAAATCTTCAGTCTTAACAATCCAAGTTCAAGATAAGGGAACGAATACCGATCCAATGAATATGACAACTCGAGAAGACAAGTCAGTTGAAGAAACGACACGCTTAGATATTGCAGTTCAAATGATAAAGATCCCAAGTGAAGATTTTGTAACCAACTCAAAAACATCATCACCTGAAGTAAATCAAAAAAATCCCACACACTTAATAAGGGAATGTCAAACCAAATATGTTCCATATCTACATCTAAATCATGAGAGTAGACAACTCAACCATGCTACGTATCGAGACCATTCAAACCAGGAACAACAAATTGATGTTCCAGACAATAATGACGTAACATGAATCTAGTCCTATGATAACAAGTCCTTACAAAATTCCAGTGATCAGAATACTACACAGAAGATTAATCTAGGATGGTCTAATCCTTTCTCAGTGCAACAGTTTTGTTTGTCACTTAGAAAATCATATCAACATGTATCGACAAAGATGACAGTTTCGAAACAGAAAGACATTCGACGCCGAAAAAGAGACCAAGCTTTTGCCATTAACAAGCTTTGCGGACAAAGCATTTTGAGGAAGGCAATGTTATGAATAAATATATAGGAAATAATGTAAATGACAATAATCATAAATAATTATTAGTTAATTAGTAATTAGGTTGAAGAGGCATGTCTAAATGAGACATGACTCTCCATGAAGAGACACCTACTTAATATATAAGAAAGCCTCACTCCCATTGTAAATTCATTCTTATTCACACATTTAATATATAATATTTGTATCCTCATGGATATCTTTATATTCCAAGTCTTCTGGAGTAATTAATCTGAAGAAGGAACTTTATTCGCTTCAATTATATTACAAATCTTCAGATCTACACAAGTTACAAATCTATACAAATAATTTACAGATCTATCAGATCTGAGGAGTATGAGTCCAACTCTACTCCCAAATTTGTAGATCTAAGATTGTTTCTAGCCAGATCTATCTATTTAACACAATTTTTAAAAGATAAATAATTTTAAAAGAAGTACTAGACAAGAAAACTCTGCAAAAGAAGCTTCGTTAGATAAATCTTGGGGTTTCAATCAAGCATGCTCTTTAGATCTTATGCCTTAGGAGTCGGCTAGTCAAACCAGGGACTTTCCCAAACGTCCAAATTTTAAGTCTGAATGATTTCTACAAACACTTGATCAAATTGTCAAATCGATAGAGATATAAAATAACAATATAGTCCTCAAGAATTAGATATACCCATTAATTCAATCAAAATAAAATTGCTACCTTAGATCCAATAAACTAAGCAAGATACCTGTGCAATAAATTATTCAACAGAACATTAAAAACAATATTACCATAAAACGCAAAAGAAGAACACCACCATCAATGAAAACCTCAAAGACTTTTGCGTTATATTATTCTAGAAATATTACAAGAAAGCTTTGAGAGCTAGTACACGATCTGAAAGATCGAATGATTTGAATGACAATTGGCCTCTAATTTATGGATTAATTCTCCAACAGCTAGTTGGCTTGATCCCCGTCAAAGTAATCTCGACTGTTAAAAAATATTTAATTATCTTTTAATCTACTCCATCAAAAATATTTTATTTTTTAAAAAAATTCGAATTTTTCACTTAGTTCAATTTTAATCAAACTCAAAATTAACTATTTTGAGTTGATTTCATCAAAAAATTGACTTTGACATAACTATCAAGGCCCAAGGGTCCAAAATCTCTTGAAATTTCAATATTCCTATGGTTGGGGACATCCAAAAATGAATTTCTTTGAAACCCACGAATTTTGTAATTTGGAGAATTAATTTTTCCTCAGACACAAGATTAATTAAATTTCTGGCTTAGGATTTTAATTAATTTTTGCTAGAAAAGTTAATTAATTGACTCATGAGAGGATTAATAATTTTGCCAACTCTCAAATATTTTAGCTATGGTGTCTAAATATGAAAGACCATGCACTAAAATATTTTTTTACATCAAGATATTACAATTGAATACATGAAGGAGGAACACCCATTCATTATAGACCCTCAATGATTTACCCAATTCTGCGACTCAAATATGATCTAGTAGACCCGGTGATTTGTAATATAATAATAGAGCCAATTAGCTAAAATTATTCCCAAATCACTTTACAGAAGAGTCAACTACAACACTAGAATTTACCTAAGATCTTGACGACAAAATCCACCCTAGCTTTCGAGTAAGGTTGGAGAGAAAAACTTTGTCGATCATCCATGTTTAAAAACATACATCAATCGATGAGACGAAAAACCTCCTAGGATAGAAATCGTCACCAAAAAAGTAGACTTACCTGGGTTATTACATACACAGACGGTCTTACTAGGATCATTTATATTATAAACATGCAGAATGGGTTTACAACTTTAACAAACTAAAGACTGATAATGAATTCTAAATGATATGAATGATGAAAACCCGTTTGCAAAAAAGGGAGTGTACTGTTATAGCCTTATAGGGTAGTTGACGCGGAGTGATCAACAATAGGTTATGGAAAACCAATGTCCATGAGCACCTTCGTACAAAGAGTGATTTAGGAGCTTCAACTACCATCCCTGACCGTTGTTTTTCCAAGCCCCCTTAATTGCCCTTTTCTTCATTTAATCTAGCTTGTTTAACAAGCTTCATTGATTTATCATGTACTAAAGATGATATAATCCCCTTTTAATGATGGGATGTTTATTGCTTCATCGGGCACGAGAAGTTCTTTGAGAGTTCCTTTTACTTTGATATCATGATGTGCATATATACTTTCAAAGAAAAGGGGCTATATAAGAGGGGGTAGAGCTCAAGCTACAACTAGCTTTTGATTGCTTTACATCCCTTGACAATATTTTGCATTTTAACATTTGGCCTTTTTTTTCGTTTCTTGCAACTACATCAACCTCAACTATTTCCAACGCTTTTTTCTCATAAGACAAGGTCAACAAGGAACCAATACAAGCAGTTGATAACAACTAATAAAAAGATGGGATGACAAAATGAGGGGAATGATGACAAGTGTTAAGTATGAATAACATGGAACATTACCATTATCAAAGCCTCCTATTTGTGCCCCTCCTAGACAATGAAAGAAAAGCCCAAAGGAGGGTCACATTGGTCTCAGGGCAAATGGTAACCACCAATGTGAAAAAAGAAAACAAGTACACAACCAACAATGATCTATGGTCCAATTTCAACTTGTGATTTATACTAGAATGTCGTAACCATTAAATGAAAGGACTTGAATGCAAAAAAGGTTATTGTACCTCACATTAGATGACCCACCTTCATTGGATAAGTAGGCTATACCAACAAATGTATTGACTGAAGAGTGGATGAAAGGCATCTGAGACTATAGTGGATCATGGTAGGGATTTCTAGGTGGGAAGCTGCAACGTGAGAAAACAAAAACCAAATTAACAAAAAGAAACATACCAAAGAAACCAACAACAAACAAACAAACAAACAAACAAAAAAACCTCTTGGGGTTACCCATGTAAGTGTATAGATAGCACAGCCCTCAAACAGTATGCAACTAAGATGGTTATGGTCCAAGGATAAAGGATAGTGGTAATGTTTGTTGATGATAAAGAATGTCAGTGTTTACGTGTTTCTTTGCTGGTTATGTACATTGTCTGAACATATTGTGCATGCAACCCCCTCGTCTTTCGAAAGCTCTTACGACAGAACAAACAATTATCAACATACAATACATCATATACTACATTTCCCGATTTGGTGTCCCTTGTGGCATGTCCACATCAGTTGTCATTTTGTATCTCTTTTTGGTATGTCATGCAACTTGAATTATTAGATTTTAGCCCACTTCTACAACCTTTTACAGCCATATATTCTTGAAGAGTGAAAATTCACAACAGGGAAATTTGTTATCACAGACTAGAAGACATTAAAAATAGCTGAACTGTGGAACATTTCAATGGAGAAAAACACCCAAGATACAAAGCAAACCTTTTGCAGTGGAGGGCAAAAAAGAACAGATAAGACAAACAACTCAAGGACAAATGAAAGTAGGGAATTGTTTTGCTTTGAACACAAAAAACGTTTTCAACAGAAGTTCTACAACTTTTAGTAAGAATGGCTAGGATTTTATTAAAGTGGAAGGGTTAATCACAATATATTTTTCACCCTGTACCAATAAGCTTCATAAGGACTGGCCTGCAACATATCTAAAAGAAATCAAGGCCTTTTGTAAGAACATATAGTATTTAGACAACCTTCCTCTCTCAAGGGTTCTCTACTTCTCCAGAAAACATTCCTCTCTTTCATAAGATGCATCCTCGACCTCCTCACCTTGCATTACATATGATGTGTGATTATTAAACATGCCAGGAGCCACTGGAAGCATATCATTACATACTTTGGAAGCTAAACACAGAAGCAATGATAATAAGAACCTGCCCACTCATAGATCATTCATCCTTGAGGCATCTTTCCCCATTGCATCATTAATAACCATAACTAAAACAAAAGTCAAAATGAACATTTTTGGAAGCAATACAGCTCAGCCAGAAGACATTCCTGATTCACAGAACCATGTATGTTGCCACGTACCCAAATGCGTGCTTAAGACATTTAGGATCAAAAAGCTATGATGCCAAATCTGCCTCTTCACTCTCACCCCCCACCTTGGGATCCATCCAGATTCACTCTCCATCTGTATCCATTTCAGGTCCATCACAGGACCAACTTTGATCATAACCAATCAGAATACAGCACTGAGCCACAGGGATACATTGCAAATGCTTTTGGGATGGACGCCATACACCAACAATAAAGCAAATACATATAAAGAAATTTCAGTGCATGTAATTTAGTCAGAGTCCAGACAATTGCCTTAAAAGCCTGCCATATGCTGGTTAGAGAGGAGATTTAGCCTATTATGTGTTGTCTATTTTTAGTTACACTCAAACTTAAAGATCAAACTTTTTAGATAAAGATCAAACTTGAAACTAAACATTTACGGAAGTAGTAGACGGCATATACATGGAACATTCACCTAACCACGCCTCTTGCCAAGTTCCCAAGTTTGTGGTTAAGACATTTAGGATCAAATATCTGTGATGCCAGATCTGCCTCCTCACCCAAACCCACAAACCTCTCAATCATCCAGATTTATTCTGGATCTGTATCCTTCTCAGGTTTGTCACAAGTCTGACATTGATCAAATCCAATAGAAATACAGCATTGGCCCACATGGGATTGATTGCAGAAACTTTTTGGGGTGAAATCCTAACCAATGTTGTTAAAATCGCGATCGGGATTAAATCGGCACGGGGAATGAATCGGAAAAAATCGGGAAAAAATCATTTGGTACAAAAATATTCATTTTTTTCATTTTTTTTCAAAAAACCAAAAAACGCATTATATATCGCGCTGCCCGGCAACCCCACGATTTTTTCCATAAAAATCGCGATTTTTTTGGAAAAAATCGGCAGACAAAAATTAAAAAAAAAAAAGGGCGATTTTTTGGCATAAAAATCGCGATTTGATCGCCATCTTGAAAAAAGCGCGATTTTTTCATTAAATCGCGATTTTATCGCGCTTTTCACAACACTGATCCTAACCATACACCAACAAAACTACACAATATATCCTTCACATAGAGCAAAGAAATTTCAGTGCATGGGACAAACTCGATATTTAGTGAGACAATTGCCCTAAAAGCCTGGTACATGTTGGTGAGACAGGCTTCAGCCTATCATCTAGCTTGGGTGTTTGTTATTTTAAGTGGTCGAGGGGTAAGCACCAAGATGATTGGGCTTGTATTAATGTGGAAACATATGTTCAAAAACCACCATATTGGGTACGGATGAGACCAGCCCATTCTTTAAGACATATTTCTCAAAATAAAAAAGTAATCTACTCTAAGCTAGTCTACAAGAAGCTGGAGAGCTATATTTATCTTCAGCCTCTAATTTCTGGGCACATATATATAGTAAATATTTAGTTGTAAGTAATACAAAAATAGCCACAGTTTTGGAGAAAATGTTCTCTTTCATGCTTCTGCTCTGTGCTTATGTCAAAGGTAGACCTGCAATGCACTAGCAAGACTTGACAATATTCCTGATTTAATCACTACACAAAAAAGTTATATTAATGTGAAGTTTCCACAAACCAAATTGAAAGAATGTATAGAAAAAAAATATCTTCCAATAAAATATAGTCACTTACACATGATTCGAATTTCACTCTACACTGATGGAAGAGTTAGAAACTTGAAATCTGTATCGAAGGTAGAACTGTGATGCACTAGCAAGACTAGACAATATTCCTAATTTAATCACTACCCAAAAATGTTATATTACTGTGAAGTTCCAACAAACCAAATAGAGAGAATGTATACAAGGAAAATATCTTCCCATAAAATAAGGTCACTTACACATGATCTGTCTGAAATCATAGAATAAGATTTTATCCACAGAACTTCTGATATAAACATTTTACAAAAGTATGCAGGCCCAGAGTTCTAATTACAAGATAACAATAATAAAGGATACAAAATATACATAAAGTAGAGAAAGAAGTTTCAAGAATTAATCAGAAGATCTCATAATAGGCTAAGAAATCAGCATACTTGTTTCACTTTGGATGCAGTCTCCAAAAGATGTTGTAGCTCCAACAATTGAGGTGAAGGTAAATCCAAAAGCGATCCTTCTAACACTTCTAGCACATTGACTATAGCATCGAGTTGTGTTGTATACTTACTGAATACATCTGACTGAACCCCAAGATTATCTATTTCCAAAATTGTGTCAAGGCATTATCCTGTTCAGAGATGAGCGAACAAAGAAAGAATTGAAAGTAATTCATATTACTTGTGTGATACAAGATGGCCTAGTGTTTGAGTAATGTAAACCCTAGGATAAGACGTATGCACTAAAGGGGTGAAGAAAATCAAGATCTTGAGTGATGTAAGCTTGGAGATTCAAGAATCGCCTAAAACCTGTCTAATGCAATTGGGTGATCAAGGAGGAACTTGTTGGTCTCGATGCTAGATTGTTGTTGAGCCTTTGGAGCAGCTACGAGTAGTTTGGTATGTACTTGTTTCTTCATTATGTTGTAATCAGTGTTGAAAAAATCGGCAACGAGTTGGCAATTTTTTTTAAAAACCACGATTTTTCAGCAAAATGATAAATCACCCCTTCATAATCACGATTTTTTCTGATTTATTGCTGCTCAATGAAAAAATTCGCCACCTCAGCATGAAGGGTAGATTAAAGAGCCTAATTTGTCTTTTTTCTCACAATTTTTTTCTAAGCTACTGGAGAAGGAAAGAGAAGGGTTCGTGGGCAACCTTGTTAATTGTGGAGGAATCTAAGCAGCCAATACCAATCCACCATCAAGATTTTTTTGCAAGGTGCGAGCTTCATTTTCCAAAACTGCGTTAAGTTTCCATTGACATGTTTGTATCTAAATCCAACTATCTTAATGTTTTTGCTTTTCATAAATTTTTGTTTGGCTGAACCAGCAGCTAGAGCTTCAGGGCTATCTACCACTGAGGGTAGTGGGAGGGGCTCCATTGCTACACCTGCCGAGAGGTTCTCATCTTTTTTTGTTCTACTAACTGGAGCTGGAGCACAACTTTCCATCAAATAAGTGATATAAAAAGCGAGAAGCAAGAAGCACACAAAGTTACGAGAAGTGCCTTTTTTGGTGTGACTTACCTCTCAGTATCACAAAAACAATCAACTTTGGCAACCAATGTGTGATGCCATTGTTGTTGTTGGCCCAGGGTATAAAAGCACTACATATGATGAGTTGTGGGGGGCAATTCTTCACATAAAAAATGACATCAACTCTGGATTGGTGGAGATCAAGCAAGGTCATTGGATGTGCAGTCTTGTCTAATGGTTGGACATATAGAAACAATAGACCTTTCTAAATTTTCTTGTACATTGTTCCAAGGATGCATCTACACATGTAAAAGATGCAACGTTTTATTGGATGGGTTCCTCAAGTAGATTGATTTGCCCAATGTGGTGCAAATCATATCTAAGAATACAGCTAATTTTGCGGTTGTTGGTAGGATGCTTATGGATAGGCATCGTTCAAAATTTCAATCTCTGTTCACTAAGAATTCTATTGATTTGATGCTTGAGGATATGGCGAAACTTTTCTTCATCAAGGAGGTGATTGATCAAGCTAGGAACATCCCCAAATTCATAAATAACCATGCTTTCATTCTTAGCCTCATAAAGAAATGCACTATAAATAGGGAATTAAAGCATCCTACAATCATAATCTTTGCAACCAACTCCCTTACTCTTCAGTCTTTGTTTCAATGTCAGTTCGAGTTCAAGCAAATCTTTATTTGTGATGAGTGGCATGCATGTACATAGAGCAGGAGAGATGATGACAAATCCAATGCTAAATTGGTGTACACTAACCATTTCTAGGAAGGAGTGGAAGAAGTGTGCTCAAATAGTGAACCCTCAATAAATGTTTTGAGACTGGTTCATGGTGACAAGGCTGCAATAGGCTAGATGTATCAGGCCATAGAGAGATGATGTGGGTTTTGATTGATCATCGTTGGATCGGATGCTCCATCAACCCATTCATGCAGTAGCACTTTTCCTCAACCGCACATTTTCCTACAAATGCTACTTTGATTTTGATGGCGATGTGATGGAAGGGCTACATAATTGTCTTTATAGGATGAGGGTATTGGACTATTTGGCTTCGATGATGATATTAGTCGAAGGACCACTTTGATGGGGCATAAGTCAGTAAAATTTAAAACTTCCAATTTTTTAATTCACTTATGTTTTATTTGAAAGTTTAATTATGATTTCTTTATTTTCTATTGTCCATTTTAATGAAATGTAATTTAGTTGTTTTCTTTTATATTTGTTGTAGATGTTTGGTGGAAAAACCATGGTGCGAGGGCACCAAATTTGGAAATATTTGCCATCATAATCCTCAATCAAACATATAGCATTTCAAGATGTGAGCGCAATTTAGAACTTCGAACTTGAACAAAGCAATTACATTTATTGTAATTTATAACCCTCTAATATACTATGACCCTCAAGATTCATTATAACTTTTATGATCGTCTTACAGGATGGAGTTCTTATGTCTCAATGGCTTGGTGTATGTCATTACAACCTTTGACTATGGATGATGCAAATCAGAAAAACATTGAATGTGGATGCCATTTCCTTAGACAATATTGATGTATTGTCAAAGTGTAGGGTGGAGATTGTGCAACCTATCAAGGAGGAGGCACCTAGACCATTAGAGGAGGGCCAAAAAGAACAACAAGAGGCACAAGAGGGGGAGGAAAAGTGGGAGGAGCAAGAGGAGCGAGAGAAGGATGTGGCAGTATCAGCACCACCTTTTTTATAGAGACACATTGAGCCTAGTTCTACACCCACCAGTCACCAACAGACACTTGTTGAAGTCCTAGGAGCTTTTGTTGTTAGGGACAAGCTTAGAAAACAGCCCATCATCTTTTCCCATAAAAGGGGGAGAGAGAATTAGCAAGCTGCTAGTTTTGCTTTTGTTGTCATTGTACATCTAACTCATTATGATGAGATACATTTATATGTCATGTCATTTTGTATTGGTTCTCTATTTTTGAGTCCTCAATTGGACAACTATCAAACTTCAGGATTCAGCATCGACTATGATGGATCAATTTTTATTTGGCATCCATTGCATATATATAACAAAACTCAGAAAACATATTAGAACAGATATGAGTTTTCTACGAACGATGGCATGCGCTAGGGTTTCTCTGCTTCTTGCAGTTGAGGAGATCGCTGACTCATTGACCGAATTTGGGGCTACATCTCTCGACCACAGCGTTGGAGGAAAGCTCCTGATCCATTGTTCTATGTCGAACGGGATAGACTTCTTTGGGGTCTCTCTTCGATCATATTTGAAAACCATTTCTGAATCCACAACCAACTGCGAGAGAGATGGGAGTCTTTATTTTTTTTTTTGATTCATTGTTTTGGGTCAAATATACTCCAGCAAAAACACGACAACACTCCCACGAGCTTTCCTACAACGATTTATGTGGGTGGATCTCCACATCGGTGATAACACAATCTAGGAGTTCTGAACAAAATGTTGAGGGTGCACAGATTGTCGATGCTAAGCCCCAAATCGCCCATGTCGTATGGGAAGGAAGGAATGCTTGTCCAATGGTATGCAGGTACAAGCCAAATCGAGTTTCACATAAGAGGCTGGAAGTTATAGATCTGAAGCCTTCTTCGCCATTGTCTCTTGTCACAGAAGATCTGCCAAAAGAACTCCATCGATCGACCGAAAACAACACATTGATCTCCATCACCGAGGCAATGTATACAATAAATCTTGAATCTCCCCTGCCAGATCTAGGATCTCTATCCATCTTATGCGCAATGAGTATTAGTCAAGGTGGATCGGGAACGAAACCGAGGCTTTTGGATCCATTTTCTTTAGATCTACTCTCATACATAATAGATCTCAGATTATTAGTATCAAGGAACTCGCGGTCGAAGAATGCGCCCTCGTTTCAGTCTTTGCTACAGGCAACAGAATTGTCATATGGCACTGAACCGAAGCCTAAAATGTAAGACTCAATGGATCAGGTAGAACATAACCTTTTCCAAAAAAAATTAAATACCCATGATGGTAAATCATCATTAGTTTGGGTGCAGGCATCTGATAAGGATTCTCAAATGAAGTAGAATATCATGCAAAATCTGGGTTATCCGTCACATCAGCAAAAGTTAATTTCTAGTGGCAGATCGATGCAGGATGATCAGATTCTACATGAATACAACATTCTTCCTGCGACCACCATCATCCTAAATTTGAGATTGAGAGGCAAAGCAGCTGGATCAAGTAAATCAAAGGGAGCATGAGGTGTTGTTGGCTCTAACTTATCCAAAGGTACATAACCAAATCAAGAACATATAAATGGCGATCTATCCTTCAAAGACATTCTCCAAGGGCAACCAATAGCTACAGCAAATCCAAAAAACACACAATATCCTCAATCCCTATATAGTGGAGCAACTGAATCATGTTCCAAAATTGATTATAGATCTTCCGGAAACAAACAATCTCTGCACAACTTATGAAGCACAAACTATCATTTGCAAATTTAACAGTTTCTGGCCAAAAACAATGGACCTTTTCCACTGGATCTTCTCAAGTTGGACAACAAAATGTGAAATACACCTCTGTTCCAAGGGTTTCTTCATAGTAAAGTTTGTAACATCGGAGGATCAAGAATTTGTCCTTCAGGAAGGTCCATGGTTTTAGGGATTGGCAGGACTTTTCACTACCCCATGGTTCCCAGAATTTGATGCAAACACCATGATTGTATCAAGAATGCCGGTTTGGGTAAGGCTACATAACCTCCGCCTTCATTTTTGGAATCACTCAGCTCTAGAAGGCATTGGGAAACTCTTAAGACGATTCATAAAGACATACACACAAATAATGGAAGAACGAAGCTATACATTTGCCCAAATATCTGTGAGGTGGACCTTAGTAAAGGCCTATCGAATCGCATCCACTTGTCACATAACAAGCAGAGGTGGACTCAGTTCCTAGATTTTGAGAACACAACCTTCAAATTCCGAATATGTCGACAGACAAGACATCTAAAAAATACATGCCGTGAAGCCAAGAAAGAGTTGCAAAGGAAGAAGAAACCAGGAAAGCAACCCAAATGATGGCAATTTCCCTCAAATTTGCCAGTAGAAGAAGAGGTTGAAGCAAAAAAGGATCCCATTTCCAATGTGGATAACCAGAATACACAAGAAAAAGAAAGAAAGGGGGAAGCCTCTCGTGAAGCGACAGAATTACAAATCCTAGCAACACAGCTAGTGAGGATACCTAAAGCAAAGGACTTTAGAGGATACAAGCATCACCATGTCTTAGATAATTTTGACTCAGACAAGAAAACTACAAGAATAGAAGAAGAAAATCAGCTAGCTATTGTATCATCCACACCAACTCAAGGAGAATGGCGGAAGGTAGAAAAGAAGAAACGAAGAAAAGGTTAACCCTTTCTCTTCATTTGTTTAGTTGATTTTTTGCTATGTTGCATGAGTTTCTGGAATGTGGGAACGTTTGGAACTTGGGTACGGGTGTCGGGAACAGTTAGAAGTTTCCCCAAAATTTACAGGAAATGATAATCGGTAGCGGTAATATTATATAATAAAAAATTAAAAATATAAAATTAAAATTATTTTTTTAATATATATAATTATATAATAAATCAAAATTAATATTGAATCAAATATTAAAAATATTAAAATCAATTTAAATATATAAATAATAAACACTCAAGCCATCACTGAAGCCCACTTTCGTATACTTGATGGTGATGATGAGATTATTTGGGCACTTTCAAAAAACGGCAAGTATACACCTAAAGATGGATATTTGACTTTGTCAGCGCCAAGGAAGCCTCTGCTACAAGCTGACATCTTTGGAAACTCAAGACTACCCCCAAATCTAGACTCTTAATGTGGACCATTCTCCGAAACAAAATTCCTACTGGCGAAAACCTCCTCAAGCGAGAGCATCATGGTCCCCACTGGTGCTGCTTCTGCAAGTAGGAAACTTATCCTTCATAATAAGTGCCCTTGGGAAACTTATCCTTCAGCCCATTATACCCACTGCAACCAGGGCCGGAAACTCTATTCTTGCAGCTTGGCAAACCTGGTATCACACTTCCTCATCTCACAACCTTCGGAACCTGCCACTACTAATCTGCTGGACAATATGGATTGCTAGGAATCGCATCAATTTTCAAGACTTAGCGCCGAACTGGGCTATACTGGCGACTAGAGTCATTGTTGATTTTTCCCTCATTCCGGATGATTCTCCACCCAGTAATCGGCGCATTCCCTCTCCTTTACAAATAAATTTCAACAAACCTTGGGCTTTTTTGACAGTGCAGCGCAAGAGCAAGGTTGTGGAGGGGGGGACTAAACTTCACTTATCCCATCATCATTCTTACAACATGCTTATAGGATTCCCCAGATGCACAACAACTCAGCGATGCTCCTTGCCTCAAAACATCTCATACAATTCGCCTTGGAGAAAAATTGCATAGATTTACAACTTTTGGGGGACTCTAAAATTATTTGTGATTGGCTGAACAGGAAAACTAGATGTTCTACATATGCATTATTGCACATCTTGGAAGAGACATTGAGATTGATCACATCTTTTGACACATTTACTTGCTCACATATTTATAGGGAGCAGAACGGAGCTGCCGACAGCTTATCCAAAGAGGCTCCTATCGGGGAGTCGGGCTTCTAGATGATCAGAGAACAGAATGGGGAAGCCTTCTATCAATATTATCGTCGGCCTTTTATGGAACCAGATGTTTAATCTCATGATATTTTATTAGTTATGTTTTTTGATCAGGCACAAGCCTTTTTTGATTGTATATATTGTCACTAAACATGATAACAGGTTGCTTATCATATGTCTCATAGTTTTATTTTCCCTATTACTGTTGCCCCCTGTGTGGATCAAAGGCAACAATACAGTTATACATGGTTTATGATCATGCACTGCATATGCACCAGTGTCCACAGAATGTAATTTCCTCTTTTTAATGAAATTACCATTTTTCCTCTAGGAAAAAAATAAATAAATAATAAATATATAATCTCTTTTATACATAAATATATTCTTTGGGTTGTCTCTCTCCCTGAGTCTCTCCCTTTTATATATATAAAATACTAAATTGTCAAGTTCATTACGACACATGACGAGTCTTTGAAATAATTTGGCTTAAAAATACAAAGGAACACTTTTACATATGTTTCTCTAGTTATTCTTAAGAGAAAAAGTAAAGAAACTCTAATGTTTAAGCATTGACTTCCACATTCAATATGCACACACAATTTTTTGCGATATATATACATAAACAACAAAAGAAATACTCATCAGCATGACAACCCAGATATCGCCCTTACATCGAGGTGCCACACACTTCCTTAACCCATGAGGAGATTGCTCCAGTTTCTCAATTAAGGATATTGGTGTAAAGGATGTCTTCGGCCTTTCTTCCTGCGAAGGTTTCAACTTAGGCTCATGTTTTGTGGGCAGTTCAGCATATTTCTCTACAGGCTTTGTATTCCCCAACCCCAGGGAACGCCAGAAATTCAAAAAGAAACAGTCTTCAAAGCGCCCAGAACTTTCCCAGGCTCCCATTGGATCTCCCGCCGAAAAGGGAACATTCCCATACAGTTCCAAAGCTCCTGGGAGCACGGGAACCATTGAAACGGGTTTCCCAACTCTTGGGAGCAGTTCCCATGTAACAGAGATTTTTTGTATGAACATATGATCATCTGTCTTGGACTGGATGATGGAAGGCTTGCAAGCATCTACAACATGTAATTTTGTTTTCATTAATAAAATTATGATTTTTCCTTGGAAATAATATATATATATTATATATATATATATATATATATATATATATCTTTCTCTGTGTGTGTGTATGTGTGTCAACGTGTTTACTTGATGTTGTTGTTGCTTTATATGTTTAAAAAAACTTTTAAAATGAATATCTTATGTATTTTTTTTATGTTTGCCGATTTCTTTGCTGATTTAACCCAACCGATGTTTTCTGAACCCTCGCCATTTTTTGCCGATTTTGATTTTTTCAAAATTGGTTGTAATATGAAATGCGCATTTTCTGTCCAAATATTGCGCATTGCAGATCTGAAAATCAGATTTATGTTTCTCAATTCTCATGAACGAATAGTAAATTTTTAGTGATTTACTAAGCTAAGAAGGAACTACAGGAGTAGATCAGGGCTGTAGCAAATGTGCTGTTATATTTTTCCAGATCTGATTTGTGAAGGAGATTTAGCCCTTACAGCTGTTGATGTGCATCGTTTCAGTGTTTGCTTTCTATGGCTGCCAAGTGATTTTGGTTGGAAAGAAGTCAAATATATGTTGTTATAATTAATATTTCAGAGTCAGCCATAAAGCTGAGTTCACAGGGAACAGAAGAGGGGAACTTTAAGTATTTAGGTGAAATTTCTGAGCAAAGGCTGTTGAAATTTCTCCACATTTGTGTAACTTCTATCTAAAGAAGTATAAGTACACATTTATAATGAAATAGTTGATACCACAAAGCTACACAACAGCAGTATATGTGTCAAATAAGAAGGATACAAAGTTCTGGAAGACTAGATATAACATTCAATAATGTTCTCTTGCTCCAATCCTTTACAACTCCTCCATCAAGAAGCATAGCAACAATAGCATCGCTGGAAACAGCACTTTCATCCATACAAACATCTGTGACATCTGCAAATATGATAAGGAATGAACTTGAATGGTAATTAAAAATACTATAAATAAAAACAACAAAAAGTTAATTACATGAATATAGACATCATGTCCCCCACAAAGGATACAATGGCAAACCAGGGATATCAAATTATTCTCCAAGGCAACATCAAACAAAGAATAAAGATGCTGAACATCTTCGGTCCAACATTGGCCATCTCCTTTACTTTCCATAAAATTTTCATCAGCTTTTCTAGAGATAAGGCCGGCTTCCAGACATTCGTTGTAAAGACGTAATTGTCTAGATCCATCATGCTTTGGAACTGGTACCCTACAGATAGGACATACATCACACCGTTGACTACATTCCGTGCACAAAGACGCATGGCCACAAGACGTCAAAACGTGCTGAACGACTCGCCCACAGCTCCTCAATTCTCTTATGGCACGGCACTTCTCAACTTTTGCCTCACTGCATAGATCAAGAGGATCAATGTTTGCTAAGCGCTCCAGTGCATCCTGCCAGATAATCAAACATTATTGCAACACAGTAAATTGTAAGTTCATACAGGCAGATTAAATAACTAAATAGTTCAGATCTCTGAGAAGGACTTTTACAACTTGAAATTTTAAGAAAATTTTAAGCCAATCAAGACTAGTATATGAACTTTCTACAATAAATCTGTAATCTGTTGTCAGATAATAGTCCAAGAGAAATCATCTAGCTTCCTATGCGGACTTTAAACATGGACCTCAACAATGAGGAAATAGGCAAAATAGTCTTTAAAAAGTTACGAATATAGGTAAAAAAAAGTCTTGTATGAGATATGAGCAAACAATCTAAACTGTTTATCAAAAATCAGTTATAATTTATTAATTAGAATAACAAAAATGATTAGAAATTTGCAAAAGAAAGTGAGACAGGTGATCCAATTTCTAGGGCAGCAAGCATAACACTAGATTCTTAATGTGTATAATTAATTCAAAATTACATAGCAGTAAATCTGCAATAAATCAGCCAAAATGTTTATTTAATATTGTACGGATTTATTGGTAATGTAACTCTTTGCTAATTTGGCAACCAAAGTCTTTTCAGCTTCTCTGGACCTAAAACATCACTCTAATAAATAATAAAATAACAGAAAATCTAACTGGCTAGCAAGCTACAGCAAAAATTTACATGCAGAGTCACTAGAAGATGGCCCCATGTAATGCAAGAAGTACAACTCTCCATAATAGATCTGAGATATCATATACTAGAGGCAATTGCCACTGTTACAGCCTTAGCCACCAGGTTTACAGAACATTTATGTAAAAACCCAATTTTAACAATTTTATATGACAAGAGATTGATTTTAGGTTCAAAATTCTAGCTACTACTTTAATAGGAACCAATCAACTTTAGAATTTGACATTGATAAAGGGTACATAAATCATATTTTATAGTATACGCCTATGATGCACTAGTTTTTGGGATGGGGGAACAGCGGGACATGTCCCCAGGACAGTTAGAGCACAACCTAAAATTTTCATGGGACAACAATCATAGATATATATATATATAATTTAGAATTCACCATGGACATTTGTAGTTGTTTCAAGTTTGTAAGCGTAACAAGCTATAATGTATAGCATTATGCAGAAACCTTGCACTTGCCAATTCTGAAAAAGTTTGAGCAATTGTAATGTTCACGGGAAATTAATTGCCTAAGGGATGAAATAGGCTATCAATCCCTGTAGGCTAGAGTCCTCAATAAAGGGGAAAAAACCAAAAATCCTAATTCTCGGCAAGTTTTGGGGCAGCTGGGCAAAGAAACTCAAATCTGGGGTTTGAAGTGAAATTTACTCAATCATTTAAAGAGGACAGACCCCTCTAGGAAATCTATAAATATGAGAGGGATGAATTCATATTGATCATCATTGGATTGGAACATTTGCCTCTAATTTTCTTTGAGACTGAGGCTCTGAGGGTTTTAAGACCCCTTCTCCCTTGTCAATTTCAGTGGTGAAAGATTCCACCCTAGCTGGCATCCTCTTGTTATTCCACATTGTTCTGGGCACAAAAGTTTTATCTGAAGCAGTCAATTCTTGGAGACTTAATTCTGTTCTGGCACAGGAATTCTATTTGAGGAAGCAAGCTTCTATTCGTCTTGATCTATTCTGGGTATAGCGACATCATTGAGAGACGGGCTTTATTTTAGGCACAGCAATTATCCTTTGGAAGACACCAAAGTTTCTGCTTGTCTTTTGATATGGTTCTGGCACGGGAATTACCAAAAAGAGACAGCAAAAATCTTCTGTTTGATTTTTGTCCTTGTATAAGAAAATCAATCTGGGAGGGCAGCGAAGACTATCGGACCCCAGGCATAGAACATACATCTGGAAGCCGCAAAGCTCGCTCTTATACTTTGTCTTGGCCGCAGGAAATCATCCATTTAAGGCAGCGAATCTTGCAACAATTCCTGAGGAGGTCCGGTAGAGTGATTTTCCAGAATTTACAAAGCTGCATCAGATTGCACAAGTGAACGTCACCTCCGTAACTGAGTTGGAAGATTTCGATGACTGGATGACCCTCACAGAAATCTAGCGCACCTCAGGACAGAGCCTTAGTACTCTCTCTGCAGGAGACAGGTCCTGACGCAGAACATAGAGTCTTGAAGGGTATGCTGTGTGTCAAGCTACATTGTGGAGGTCCAGAATGAAGTAATCAAACCCGTGCTAAAGTTAAAGACATGAACAAAGGAGTTTCACGTCATCACAACTTAGCCTGGACAAAATAGTCGCAGAGTAGAAGAGGATCTGATTTTTAACGTTTTAAATAGTTGTATTACATACTATAGCTGAGATATTATAACTTTATAAGTATCAAATTTCTGTGTAATTACAGACCGCAGGACTGATTATATTATCTGGTTGCTCAAACTCAGTTAAGATTGTAACTTTGGGACTGGAATGAATTGTTTGCTTCATTGTTGATTGGGAAAAATATTTCATATTGAAGTGCTATCTTATGAATAACTGTTGAAAAATACCTAACTGCATGAAAAAGCCTAGGAAAAAATTACCCTAGCACTCTACAGTGGTATCAGAGCAGAAATCTTGCCAGCCTAGATGGTAATTAAAAATGGAACCACTGGAAGCAAATTTTTGACAAAGGCATGCAAAGTCTTGGAGAAAGCTGGGAGAACAGCAAGCAAAGACTTTGAGGAAGATGGAAGAACAACAAGCAGAAAATATCAACAGGCTGCAAGAATGGAAGAGAAGATTAGAAGAATATAACAAAACGCCACAGCATCTAAGAAAGAAAAATTGGGACGACTTCTGGAATAGTGGTAAGAAAAACAAACCAAGCAATACCGATCATAAGCCCAGGCCTGAAAAACAAAGTGTCAGAAAGGTTCAAAACTTCAAACCAAAGCATGGGCATGGCTGTATCCCCCAAGAGAAAAGAAATGCAATCATCCAGCCTTATTTGAAAGAAAAGAAGTTATCGTTGATGAACAGTTGTGGAATAATGACCAGGATTGTCGACCAGTCAATCCTCATGAAAAAAGTGAGACTGAGGCATCTGTCCAGGATACCATATCAGACTCAATGGGGCTCAGAAAAAATTATGAAAGTCATGATGAAACAGGGACACAAGATAAAAATTATGTAAGTCATGACACATCACCAGAAGATCCAAGAGTTGGCGACGATGAAAATGACATCCGAGGATCAAACCATAGAGGATGCATACACTGATTCTACAGTGGTACAACCGCAGGCAGAGGAAGAATTTCTTTCTGAAGATATGTAAGTGGAAGAGCCTACAAATTGACAAATAGATGAGAAAGAGCAACCTGGCTCCAATCTGAATGATAAAATCACAGAAAATACTGTCATAAGGGACGAAGAAAATTCAGTTTTAGAAGATTTTGATATGAACGCTGGCGAGCAAGGTATGGAAACATTGCAGTTTTTTCGGGCTGATACCATCCTCATTGAAGGTAAAAAGAGAAAGGATACAGTTTGCATTGTTCTAGTTAATGATGCTTGTGAAAAGCATCAGATCAGAATGAACAAAGTTGTTGGAGGTGCAGAATGCACACCTTTGCAAGAGGATACAACTAAGCTTTTAAATCGTTATACATCAGAGGTAGTGGATTATTTTTTTGATCAACTGAATGAGCCAAAGCATTTTACAAGATTCATGGATATTATCAGGTCAGAAGCTGGGCAACCCTTAAGAGAGGAACTCGCCAAGTCACCAGATACAATAATTAATCATGCATTTCCGCAGGTGATACAGAACCCTGATGATGCTGGTAATTCAACTGAGATGCCATCTATAACAAGTAGCAGTGATATTTTAAATTCAGCAGCACCAGATGATTTTGTTGGAGTACAGTCTACTGGGAGCCAGATGCCAGACAAATGTCAACTTTGGTTAAATTGATGCTAGATTGGCTGTACAATAATCGTCTTGTGTTTGATGCTTTAGTTCTTGTATGGGAATCAAGTTCTAGACAAGTTTGCATATGTCATGAACAAGGTCTCATCTTCGAACAGGAGAAGATTGCAAATTCTGGAGGAATAAAAGCAGCAGTGAACCATCTCACAGATGAAACTGAGATGAAGAACCTAGCAGTTTCATTGCTATCAGTGCTTTCAAAAGCTCCTCAACTATGTCAACCTATAGGGAAGACTCAGAATTAAATCCCTTCATTGATTTCCGTGCTCAACGGTCCACATGCAGAAAAGTCAAAATAAGTATTGATGAACTTAATGGGGGTGGACATCAATCAGTGTTTTAAAAACCGGCCGATCTGAACCGGTAACCGGTCAAACTGGCCGGTTAGCTAGCCCACCGGGGCAAACCAGCAAAAAAACCCGGTTTGACCCTCCATTTCGCCAAAAAAGTGGACATACCGGTCCTAACCAGCCGGTTTATTGCCAGGGCAACCATGAACCCCACAAAATGCATTTTTGTGAGTTTTGAAGCTGCTGTGAGGGAAATTTGGGGTTCTTTTCCTCTAAGAATAGTCCCTCCAAAAATAACAAGCCTACCCCCTCTCATTTTCCTCACGCATCTCAACCCTAACAATGTTGGCAATTAATGGTAATGTTAAATTCTTAAAGTAAGTGTCACTTTTACTTAAATTTTTAACATTACCATGAAATGACTCAGGATGTTTGAGAGTGGTTTCGACCTCATTGGATTTCATATGGAGAAACTAGAATTTTAGATTTCACTCAAAAATCAGCGGACTTGATGGTTTTCAGGATTTCATGGTTTGGGGGTTTGTAATGTTTCCATTTGATTCTATCATGCATGAGGGTATGAGATTGGCATTTGATCAACAGCATGAAGCCCTTTAAGAACCTTGATCGTGGTGGCATTGATTGTTAAACTTTGTTGATGTTGGTGGTACTGATTGTCGAACTCCTCTACCATGGCCTTAACAAGAATGCACCCTTCACTCGAACAAAAACAACTAGTTAGGCATGGTAATCTTTATCTACCACATTATAAGGTTGAGGACATGAACCCTTCACTCAAACCAAAATCATTGGTTATGCATGTTAAACCTTTTCAATTTCTATCATGTTATAAGGTTGAGCAATCCAAGTCTGAAGACTTTGAGCTAGATGATGTTCACGTATCTCTTGTTGATGATGTTTATGTATTTCTAGTAGCGTTGAATCAATGATGAGTTTCATGAGTGACCATGTTGATCAGTGATTTGTAATTTTGATGTCTATTTTTGCTACTACTACTAAAGTTGTAGAGGAGTTTTAAGGGTCCTCAAACTCGGAGGATTTATGTAGCTCATGTTGATGATCTCTTGTCTAGTAGTGGTGATGAGTTTGGTCATGACGAGGAGTGATCATGTTGTTGATCACTAATATGTAGACTTGTAGTAGTTCAGTGACCCCATAGCTTAGAGCATTGTTTTCGGACTCTAGAGGCCATTTGGAACCTCATTGATTATGTATTTTGTTGCAGATATGTATTGCACTCAATGCCATTTTGATATATTCACCTTTACATGGTATGTACATCAGCAAACCTTGCATATTTTGTTTCTATTGGCTTGGAATCATGGTTTTAAATCTTAAAAATAGTTAGTTTTCATTAAAAATTAATTATTTAATGTATTTTTTTAAACCAGTTCATTTAGACCTGTCAATCCCAGTTCGACCAGTTCCGGTTTGAAACCCGATTCATTAGGTGGACCGGTCCAGTCACCAGTTTCAGTTTTTAAAACATTGACATCAATATCATAGAAATGGCAGAAAATCATTGCAAAACACAAGCATTTCTTGCAAATGAACTCTCCAAAATAGAGTACATGGATTGTGGTAAAGTTGCTGAAACTGATGTAGACATCATACCTCCTCTTCTCCGAATGAGATCAAAGAATAATCCAAAATCAATGTCTATGGCATCATTGAAATTTGACTTAAGAGAGCATGCGGCTGAGATCCTGACTAATTTAGCCAGAGCATCATCTAGAGGTGTAAAAATCCATCGTGAGCTGAGGACAATGGCTTCTAAAAAGAATATCAATAAAATTTTAGAATCTTTAAGTTTGGCAAGGCCTTCTTTGAAAGTTCATTTTCTTCAGATACATTTCAGCCTGGCCTCTAAGAGTTTGACTGTCATGTTTCATGTGAGAAATGCACAAGTCATCCAAGTACTGTTAACACTTCTGTGTGATCCAAATTTTGATGTCCGTCTATTTGTGATGAAGATGCTCTCCTGTCTAGCAGAAGATGGGGAAGAATATGAACTTGCAAGAAATCTAGGAGAAACCCACATCAAGGATTTGGTGGCCAGAACATCAAATGCAGATCAAGAAGCAGAGAGGGCTCAGTTTGTAGCTATCCTATGTTATCTTCCAAAAATTGATGGCCACATTAACAATGTGCTTTTGTAAGCAGGTGTTTTGGATGCAATAGTTGATTTGAATTCTTCAGGAAAACCAAGCAATTACAATGTCAGAGAAGGCACCCAAATAGAGAATGCTCTTGGAGTGTCATTACATTTCACCAGTCCTTCAAATTTGGATCTTCAGACAAAGTATTAGAACTTGGTACAATGCCTTTGCTTGTTCGTTTTCTCTTAAGAGATTCCTCCCATTCAAAGAAGAGGGTTGCAACTGCTCTCAGAGAAATTTCAGAAAATGCAATGAATACAGGCATCGTTATACAGCCTAAACGTAGAATCCTTTGCTATGCTTGTAGTTGGTTGGCAAGTCCTGATCCTGAAGATATTTGTCCTATACACGAGGATTTGTGACAAGTGGGGATCATCATTTTGGTTGGTCAATGCAGGAGCAGCTATTTTGAGGGTTCTACAAGCATTGAGTACATTAACATCAGCTACTGGTGCTGGAGCCACTGATGACAATGAAATTGAATTTTTTTTATTGCTGGGGAGCTAAATGCAGCCCTTGACCCATTATGGCAAGGATTCAGCAGTTGTATAAGTGAAATTGAACTGTGATTGAGAAATATTTCTGATTTTCCTTTTGTGTCAAGTAGGAATGCTGCAGCAATTTCCATGGCACCGTCTCTTCCTCCAGATACACAAAGGGTTTTGCTGTTTATAGAAGGATATTTTGTTTTATGTGAGAAGTTGCAGTTAGGACCTACTGCTGTGCAACATGATCCTGATGATGCTAGTTCGAGCAGTGTTACAAAACAGAGAAGAGCAAAGGTGGGTATGACATTTGTAAAGTTTGCTGAAAAGCATTGACGGTTTCTGAATACTTGAGGTTATTAGAGAAGTCTCTTTTTCTTATGCGCAAGACACATTGTCTAATTGACTTTGACAACAAGCGATCATTTTTCCACTCTTGGATTAGACAACACAGTGAACAACAGCAGAAGTTGTCATTGCTTTAGGACAAGCAATGTCGGGAAGGGGGGACTGTAATGTTCCCGGAAAATTAATTGCCTAAGGGACGAAATAGCCTAGCGATCCCTGTAGGCTACAGTCCTCAATGAAAGGGAAAAACCCAAAATTTCCAATTCTGGATGAGTTTTGGGGCAGCTGGGCAAAGAAACCCAGATCTGTAGTTTGAAGTGAAATTTACTCAATCATTTGAGGAGACTCCTATAGGAAATCTATAAATATGAGAGGGATGAATTCATCTTGATCATCATAGGATTGGAATATTTGTCTCTAAATTTCTTTGGGTTTTAAGACCCCTTCTCCCCTGTCAAATTCGGTGGTGAAAGATTCCACCCTAGTTGGCATCCTCTTGTTATTCCACTCTGTTATGGGCAAAGGTTTTATCTGAGGCGGGGAATTCTTGGAGATTTGTCAAAAACATCCCTGAATTTGGAGAATTGGCAATTTGTCATAAACATCCCTTAAATTTATCAAAAACATCACTGAAATCTGCCTGGAACGTCTTGGGAGCAGCCAGCAAGTCCCCAAGTCCCTGATGAAGTCCCCACTAGTATGGGGGAGTTTATAAAGGTCCCCAAGTCCTCAAAACATGGGACAAAGGTACACAGGTCCCTGTGCAACATAGGTAAAAACCCTAAACCCGTGATCTCCGAAATGTACATTATGCACAGTTCTTCAATTGAGGAGGTTTTATCAAGATATAAGAAACTACAATTTTGGAACCACACATAACTGATAATACACGGTAAAATATATGGTAGGAAGTTTTTTGCTACTAGGCATTTTCAATTCATCAAAATAGTAAGCACTTCTCCGCTGATAAAGCAGATTTCCAAAACTTCCATCCTCAATATTAAGTTACCAATTGACCATGAATTATTGTTTAGCATTGTGAATACCATCCAGTCACCTGGTGCTTAGGTCCAGGAATAGTGGATTGTCAACAAGAAGACTCATGAAATCAGTGAGCATCAAGACTGCAGAACTGAATTTTACAAGTTTAAATCAGCAGTCAACTAGGCTCTCAGCAAGCAGAAATGTGTGCAAATGCAAGTCCCCAGAAGCACCAAGAAAGGTAAGAGATTTCATCATGTGTTTGGGAACTGCGAGTATAGGGAACTTGGGCATTGATGTTTAGGAGAATGTCAAGAAAATATATTTTTCAAATGAAGAAAGATGAACATTAATCACGTAAGAAACCTTATTAATCAGGTACCCAAAGGAAAAATGCAATATTACACCAGGAAGCTCAGGCTGAGGATGGCGGCCACACTCCACTTGCTCCTTGCATCCCCAGGACACTGAAAATTCAACCAAAACATTTCCCAGAGTCTCATTTTTGCTGAATGCAAAGCAAAACATTTCCCAGGATTACAGGGATGTTTCACATTTGAGGTGGGGAACACCTAGGCATGTGGTCCCCACCTATGTCACATGGTTCAGGTTTGATTTCAAGTTCGACGTTCAGGTTTGATTTCAAGTTCGACAACAATCCAAAAGTTCAATAAGAAATAGAATGTTGCTTGATGACTAGTGTTTGTTACTACTTGCCTGGCAATGCAATTTACTAAATTATTTCAAGGTTTCAAAACACCTTTCATGTTTGTGAATCTCATTCAAATTATGAATCAAAAATATCATTGTTTTTAAGCTTTCACTCAACAATTAGATATGTTTTCAAATATTTATAATGACTTTGTTAGGACTTCAAAGATAGGGTCACATGAGAAATACAATGGTGCTTAATGGATTGCATTTCTTACAACTTGCATGACAATGCAAATAGGTATAAGATCATTTCATGGTTTCATGCGCACTCTCCTCCATTGCTTCATTCCCGAAGTGCACTCTGGAAGGGAACAACCCCAAAGCACACTTTTAGGTCGCTCCATCCAAGATCTTTTTTTAGAAGCACACTACTTGCCCCTACATAAAGCACTCCAACAGTGCAACTTACAGGACACTCCTAAGACCATAAAAATGCTCGTTGAGCACTCCTTAATACTTCCATAAAATGAGCAACTTTTTTTGAATTCTGGGAATATGGTCAAAGTTCCACTAGGGAAAGTGAGTCATGGCAAGGGCTCTTGGATGGACTAAAAATATTCTCTCACTCCATTTGCTCTCATTCTAACACACATTTCACTCATCTTTGCTAGGTATTTGAGTAGGATTCTTGCTAGTTGTTAACGAGAATAACAAGGATTAAAGGCTGCCATAGCGAAATCAAGTGCCATTGAAGAGTTGAAAAGGTCAGGCCCATTCTTGCTCATTTCTTTCCATGTGTTGCAAAATTTGTACATTCTTTGTTCTGAATACTTGAATGTTCACTTCTCCTACCCTTTCCCATACCTCCTCCATCACTCTATTTCAAGCAACAAGTTATTCTCAAAAGCATGATGGGCATGTGGTTTATTTTTTTTCATTTCATTTGTTATCATGAATGCGTTGTTGTAGAACCCAAACACCAATGATGAGGAAGAAAGAATCAAGACGTATTTACCCATATTGTGAAGAGAGAAGAAAAGGACAGGGGTGATGAAACTAACAACAATGATGGAAATAAACCTATGCTGCACAAGTTTTCGGTATGCAGGTACTTCCAACACGTGGGAACAAGTATCCGGCACGGCTAGAAGTATTGCCCAAATTTATAGGAAACGTCAAGTTGGGAGCGGCAATAATATAATATATTAAAATTTAATATAT
>APFE030528447.1:136583-147425 GCA_000404065.3 Pinus taeda
ATTTATATTTCATAATTTCAACTATTTTTCTTTTCTTTAGTATTCCATCTTTTGTCCATTCAACTCGGGCGATAATGATGGTTTTGCTAGTGGTCGACAATCTTCCTAAATTCTTTTATATCCATCCGCGTATATGAGGAGAATGAATAGCTTTCCAATGACAAAGATCGGGATTGGCCAGGCGCCTCATCTTCATTTGGATAGAACGGCTTTCCATAAATGGGTTGTTTCTCTTAGTTCCAGACCCATATCCAGATCTAAACCCAACAACATACCCTTCCCTTCGCACAGTTCCATCAGTGTAAGCAGCACCCAAGCTGATAACGTCAAATACACCTAAGTTTGCACTTATTCATTGCAGTGAAGCTCCCAAAATGTCAAAAATCGGTTGCACTGAAGCTCCCAAAAAGCTCCAAAGTACCCATTTGAAGCTCCCAACAGTTTTGGAGCGTTTCTGATCAGCTCCCAAGCTCCCAAGAGCGGGGGAGCTTTGAGTATGTACTCTCCAATGCTTGAGAGCGGTACCCGTGTAACTATGAAATAAACTTAAAGGAAGTTCAACAGCAATTGTGGAAGTATATAACAAGGCATGAGGGGGGGCAAGGGGGCGAACCCACCAAATTTACATGCTCCCATTTTGATAGAACTTCCCATTTTTTGTTCCATTTTTTAATATGATGGTGGTGTTAGAGAACCAAAATACCAATGATGAGGAGAAAAAACAATAGTGGCCTATACTGTGGAGAGAAAAAAACTGACAATGACAATGGAAATAACCAAAAAGGGGTTCAACACCTTTTGTGGAAGTTGAAACCACTAAATTTACATGCTCCCATTTTAACAAAACTTACACAAGTTCATATACCTGTGTAAGAAAGCATCACTATGAAATTATGTCATGTGAAGGAAAGAAAAGTATATTAGTCAAACCCTGCTAATTTTAGGATAACAATGGTAGGTTTTATGCTTAGAGCAATTTTAATTCAATTTCTTTATAAGCCCAATATCAATATCGAGTTTAGCAATCACATCATTATTATAGTAAAATGTAGATAGAACATAAACAATAACAGTAAAAGACAATCCAAGACAAGAGGACACAAGATATGGCACCAGCCAGGGACAAACCCAAATGTGGGGAAACCCTTGATCAATTCTTCTTATAATTCTTCAAAAAAGAAGCAGAGAGAGAGTACAATATATAATTTTCACTTGCCCAATCAAAGTGAAATCTAATCAGTCAAACAACAGTAACAGCAAGCCCTAACCAAAAAGTCAATGTCGGTCAACAAGGCAAAATTCTTCCTCCAATTTAGCTCGGTCAAACACAGTCAACTCGGCCTCCAATAGCAAGTCAAATTAGCACAAAAATAATCTTAAAAAGGCCAGTCAAACCTGGTCAACAAAAGTCAATGCAACGACAAACCCTAGCACAGCCAACGTTGGTCAAACAGCGGTCAAACTGCCTTGGATTTTGTGCCCAAAACTATGGCCTGCCCAAACAGAAATCCTCCACCCAAAACCGAACTCCAAACAAGTCAACGCAAGTCAAACCAACCTCTTGTAATTTCGTTCAACGTTGGTCAATGGCTAGAATAGAAAACCCTTCGCTTTCTTCGCACGTGTGGAGAGTTTCCTCTAAAGTTCGTACTCAATCAATGAAGGAGAGAGAAGATTGAGTGAAGTGTCCAAAGGAGGAGGAGGCCCCTTGTATTTATATGCAAACGCTAAGGATGAATAGACGTGACTGTTGGGTTTCTGAGCCTACATGAGTTTGTTGGTCGACCTTGACAATTTGTCCATAATCAAAATAAATTCGTAATTTCATTTATACATGTCAGAATGGGATGATCTTTAGATCAATCCTACACCTCTTGGAGAGAGGAATCCAATAAAAATATGCGCTGCCCAATGTGAAGTTTGACCCTAGTTGCCAAAGTTAACATTCCCTCTCAACTAGGGAGAACTTCACCTGCCAAACTGTACCATCCATATCTCTGCTCTACTCTGCTTTGCTGAACCATGAAGAAAGAAGAAATGATCAAGAATGTATCATACCATTCTCCATTGACCCGAAGTCAATTTCCAATAATAGAGAGTGTGTCATACTACTCTTAACCGACCCAAAGTCAGCTTCCATTGATCCTAGATCAATATCAACATCCTAGCATAGGGAGTACGGTAGTACACAATGCTTCCAACAGTAGTACTATGGTCCCTATCCTCATTTCCCTACTCATTGGCCAAATGAGAAGTACTTCCCATGAGTCCCAGACTACATAGGTAGGATGTGCCGACAGGAGATGGTGAACCACTCATCCTACTCATATGCCATAGGAGACGGTGAACCACTCATCCTATGCATATGTCACCATGGGGTATCACAAGGTCAGTTGAACCACTCACCCTATGGTCGCACACCGCTCCAAAAAGTACCCCAAGCCCCCCGGAGCTCCTAGAGCTCAACATCCATCTCATGTGGGACCCAGAGGGTCTCTCCACGACTCCAAGTCGTTCATGGAAGGTTAAGAATTTGCCCTTCCCCAGGGCTTTGTAAGAATATCGACGACCTGATCATTAATCCCAATGTGTTGAAGCCTTATTGCTCCCTGTTGTACCATATCTCGGATAAAGTGGTACCTTATATCGATATGCTTGGAGCGGTCATGAAACACGAGATTCTCCGAAAGACGAATCCCACTGTGATTGTCGCAGAAGATCATGATGGTATCCAACACATGTCCAAACAGCTCACTAAAGAGCTTCCTCAACCAAACAGCTTTACAAGAGGCCAAACTAGCAGCAATGTATTCGGCCTCAGCGGTGCTCAAGGCAACCAACTTCTACTTCCTGCTCATCGATGATATTGAAGCAGAACCTAAAGAGAAGCAACATCTAGATGTGCTTTTACGATCCACCATACTGCCAGCCCAATCTGCATCAGAGTAACCATGGAACCTTACATTCCCGACAGTGTATCTCAGTCCATAAGTGATTGTGCCCCGAAGATATCTCAAGAGATTCTTGGCAGCAATCCAATGTAAGTGATGAGGCTCGACCATAAACTGACTCAATGTATTCACTGCAAAACATATGTCCAGACAAGAGTTCACCAATAACATCAAGGCCCCCACTAGTTGATGATACCCAGAAGGATTTCCTAAATCGGGCCCAACAGCACTTCTACATAACTTCTGAAAGTTAAGTTCCATCGAAGTAGTCACAGACTTGCAATCCACCATCCCAAATCTTTCAAGTATCTTCACAATATATTTTCCTTGAGAAAGGAAAATCTCACCTAGCTTTTGCCAAGCCTCCAACCCTAAAAAGTAATGCATCATTCCTAGGTCCTTCATCTCGAATTCGAAAGCCAACTCCCTCTTACATTGATGAATAAGAGGCTCTGCACTAGTCAGAAAGAGATCATCCACAAAGTACCAAGATGAGAGGTCTATCATTCTCAACCTTAAAATAAAGGTTCATACCAAGCTCCGGGTGCTTGCTTCAACCCATATAGGGCTTTCTTCAACCTGCATACATGTATCTGACGATTTTGAACTTCGAACCCCCCAAGTTGTTCTACATAGACCTCCTCCTTAAGTGAACCATGCAAGACGGCAGTCTTGACATCCATTTAGTGTAGATTCCATCCCTCCGAGGCAGCGAGGGCTATAATCGAACGGATGGTGGTGTAGCGAGCAATCGGTGCAAATATCTCATCATAATCTACACCTTCATTTTGGGAGAAGCCTCGAGCAACGAATCTGGCCTTGAACTTTTAGGCACTTCCATCAGCTCCATGCTTGATCTTGTAGAGCCATTTCGAGGTGACAATGGATTTGTCCTTGGGTCTAGGGACCACATCCCAGACATCATTCTTCATAATCGACTCACACTCTTCGTTCATAGCATCCTTCCAAACTTGGTGCTTTGCAGCTTCTTCAAATGTGCAAGGCTCAAATTGAATAATGGTGCTCATTGCAGTTAAGTACCCTTCATACCTTATTCGGCTTCTTGCTTTCATGAAATGTCCCCCTAGGTGCAATATGTCTGTCGACATCTTCGAGAGTCTTCCTAAGCCATGAGGGTCTCCTTTTTGAGGAGGAGGGCTCATGAGAGGTTGGATCAATCAGCATCACTGGTCCTCAACAACGAGCATCAGCTCATCCTGCGATTCTCCCTGTTTTCTTGAATCTGCTTCTTTGTCCTTCCTTGGAAAAAGAAGGTTACTAATCTTCCCAAGGACAGCATCCTCATCGAAGGTGACATCATAACTTATCTCCACTTCTCTTTGACCAGGCACATAGATTCTATATGCCTTAGAAGTGTCATTGTAGCCCACAAATGTTCCTTTCTTCCCAAAAGCATCCAATTTGTTTTTTTTTTTCTTTTGGCACATGAAAATATACAAGACTACCATGAGAAACATCAAGTTTCTTACCGGTGAAAACTTCTTCAAAGTTTTGGAGTCCAACGCTTGATGAGGGCATCTATTTTGAACATACACAGCAATGTTTACAGCTTCGGCCCATAAGAACTTCGGAAGGATATGATTATGAAGCATGGCACGAGTGGCTTCTAAGATAGAACGGTTCTTCCTTTCAGCAACACCATTTTGCTCAGGAGTATATGCGACAGTAGTCTCCCTCTTAATGCCAACTTCTCTACAATAATTTTTGAACTCATTTGATTCATATTCGATTCCATTATCAGCCTTCAATATTTTGATCTTCTTCCCGGTTTGATTTTCAACCAAAGCTTTGAAAGAACAAAACCATGAGAATACTTCGTCTTTCTTCTTCAAGAAATATATCCACGTCTTACGAGAGAAATCATCCATAAAGATAGCATAATATAAATATCCTCTTAATGAGTTCACGGGCATTGCACCAGATAGGTCAGAATGAATCAATTGCAATATGTCAGTAGTCTTGCTATCACTTCAGGGGAATGGGCCCATTGTATGCTTTCCTTTGGCACACCCCTGACAAACACCTTCATGTTCTACTTTAAGTTCGGGCATACATGTCACCATCTTCCTTGCATCGAGTAGAGCCTTGTAATGTAGATGAGAAAACCTCCGGTGCCATAGTTCAGATTGAAGTGATGTGTCGCAAGACATAGCTCCCAATGGGCTTCCTCCAACTTGATATAGGCTATCAACCTTGAAGCCAAGTGTAAATGCATCTTTGAAATTTTTATTCCACACACATACCTTTCCATTGATGAATGCCACCTTGAATCCTTTGTCCTCCATTGTTGAGATAGATACCAGGTCCTTCTTTAGATCAAGTACATATAGTACTTCTTGTAGATGTATGGTGTTACCTTGATTCAATTGAAGAATAACATTCCCAACTCCCTTCACAGGATGGGTGGCATTGTCTCCAAGGATAATTTCCAAATTTGTAACCTTTTCAATCAGATTTGAAAGAGCTTCCTTATACCCGCTAAAATGCCTTGAGGCACCACTATCAATCAACCAATTTCCCAAAGTGTCCAGAGGAGATGCAGTAGAAAGGGCAGATATAAGATAGAATTATTTTTGCTTGTTATCGACAACATTATATTCATCATACCTAGTGTTTCTTAATTTCTTGGGGGCATTCCTTTTTCCTTGGTTGTTGAATCTGTCATTCCTTTGATTGTTGTTGCCCCTGAAATTGTTGTTGTTGTGGTTGTCATCATCATGAGGTGTATCCCTTTTATTAGTACACTCCCTAGCATAGTGACCAAACTTGTTGCAAATGAAGCATCTTCCATTTTTGAATCCTGACCTTCCTTGACATTGCTTCTTTGAACTTGCATTATTCTTCTTTTTAGCATGAGCGGAGAATGCAGTCGGATCATTCCTATTTGAAGGCATATCTAGTTCCATCGTCCTTGTTTCTTCTTGACAACATCTAGTGAGTAATTCTTCAAAACCTGGAATCATGACGTTGTTAAAAATAGTAGTGTTGAACACATGCCATTCACGAGGGAGTCCTCCAAGGGCAATGAGAGTAAGCTCCCTATCAGCAATAACTTCTCCAATCGAAAGAAGATCATTTTTTATCTGAGTAATCCTCATGAAGTAGGATTGAATATCTTCATTTCTTCCCCTCTTTATATCCTTCAGCTTGTTCTTGAGGAAAAGAATTTGGTTTTCATTGCTAGATTTGAACATGCCAACCAACCTGTCATATATCTCCTTTGATATGTTCAAATCGAAGATGTAAGCAACTAAATGCTTATGAATAGAATCCCTAATAATCTTCATGGATTTGACTTCACCCTTCTTGTACTTTGTCTTAGCAGTAGTTGGTGCATTTGAAAGAGATTCTGAAATCTTTCCCTGCACATAATCTATAACATCTTGCTCTTCTAATGTCAAATCAAGAGACATCTTACATGCATGATAATCAGACTTAACATGAAGCTTATCATCGGACTTGAAGTAGGATTTGGAGGCCATTGAATCTTTGTCTTTGATCAAAGATTTCTCCTCTTAGTGATTGCTCTTTTCACTCTTGCTTGGGCTTTGTCTTCACCTCAGCTTTGATACCATGTTAATTTCAGGATAACAATGGTATGTTCTATGCTTAGAGCAATTTTACTTCAATTTCTTTATAAGCCCAATATCAATATCCAGTTTAGCAATCACAACATCATGATAGTAAAATGCAGATAGAACATAACCAATAACAGTTGAAGACAATCCAAGACAAGAGGACACAATATATGGCACTGGCCATGGACAAACCCCAATGTGGGGAAACCCTTGATCAATTCTTCTTATAATTCTTCAAAAGTTCAACAGAGAGAGAGAGTACAATATATAATTTTCACTTGCCCAATCAAAGTGAAATCTGATCAGTTAAACAGCAATGACAACAAGCTCTAACTAGAAAGTCAACGTTGGTCAACAGGGCAAAATTCTTCCTCCAATTCAACTCGATCAAACCCAATCAACTTGGCCTCCAACAGCAAGTCAAATCAACCCATAATAGTCTGAAAAAGTCCAGTCAAACCTAGTCAACAAAAGTAAACACAACAGCAAGCCCTAGCACAGTTAACATTGGTCAAACAAAGGTCAAACTACCTCAAATTTCGTGCCCAGAACTGCGGCCTGCCCAAACAAAAATCCTCCACCCAAAACCACACTCAAAACATGTCAACGTTGGTCAACACAAGTCAAATCAACCTCCTGCAATTTTGGTCAACGTTGGTCAATCGCTGGAACAGAAAACCCTTCCCTTTCTTCGCACGTGTGGAGAGTTGCCTCTGAAGTTTGTACCCAATAAATGAAGGAGAGAGAAGATTGTGAGTGAATGAAGTGTCCAAATGAAGAGGAGGCACCTTGTATTTATATGCAAACGTTGAGGATGAATAGACGTGACTGTTGGGCTTCTGAGCCTACATGAGTTTGTTGGCCGACCTTAACAATTTGTCCATAATCAAAATAAATTCATAATTTCATTTGTACATGTCATAATGGGATGATCTTTAGATTAATCCTACACCTCTCGGAGAGAGGAATCCAATAAAAATATGAGTTGCCTCATTTGAGTTGCCCAATGTGAAGTTTGCCCTAGTTGCCAAAATTAACAAAACCTAAGACAAGGTGATAACTAAAGATTGAAAAGTAAAAAAGAAGGAAGCACAAAACAAAACAAATCCAAAAATCAAATGTTGAAATTGAGATCCCAAGCTCATATGGAATGTTCAATAGTCAACCCTTATCTACCATGCTAACGGATTCTCACCCATGCATTCGAGGCATAGAACAATATCAATTTTTCTTGTCCAAGATTGCAGGGATAATGTGAATGCCAAAGTATTTAAGGTTCTCTATGCATGTGGCATACCATTCAATGTTCTTTGCTCACCTTATTAGCAAGAAATGGTACAAACCATCCACAATGCCTCTAAACGATATAGAAGCCCCAGTTATGACAAAAATATGGCACTTGAGAAGGAAAGAGCCAAAATCCATAATGATCTAGGACAATTCACAAATGATTGGACCGAATACGAGGCATCCACTATAACTAATGGTTGGACAAATGTGGAAGTCGAGCCATTAATAAATATTCTTGATATGTCTGCTAATGGTGTGATCTTCCCTTTTACCCATGACTAATTGAATCATCACAAGTCTGGTATTAATATTGTAGAACCCTTAATTAAAACCATTCAAGAGATTGGCTCATACAATGTCATTCAGGTAATTATTGATAATGTCGCTAATTGTAAGGCAATGTGAGCAATCATTGTGTTGAACTTTGGGGCAGCTATGGGATGAATTTTCCCATTGGAACCCAACTACGCCAAAAGAAGCCCACCTTGCCCCAAAAGAGAATCCAAATTGTTAAAGGAAAATTATTATTTATCGATTTACTACTACTTTCATTAAATGATGGGACTCAATCTATATTTAGGCAAGCAATCATCAAGTCATGTTAATAAATTAATTTACTTAAATTTATTATGGCTCAAGTTCACGTCGTCCTCTCTAAATAAAGGGTCACCTTGACTCAAAAGGCACCCCTTGCCTCCACCAAATTATATAAATTAGAGGCCTTGGAGACTCATACAACGCATTTTTTGGAGAGGAAGAGTCTGAGTTAGTCGCAGGCTTTATCAGACCTAGTAGAAGTAAAGAAAGGAGGATTTTTGGTATCTCTTGTCCATGATCTGAAAGGTTGAATCAAGGAGGAGTCTAGCCGAGCTAGCAAGAAGGATTTTGAGCACAAGTTTGAGAAGATTGCAGGCCAAGTTTAAGGAGATAAGTTCTACACAAGATTGATGAGGAAACTCTCTGATTGGTAGGCTGAATTTGTCTGTGTATGATCAAGGTTGTGGTTGAAGGCAAATCTGGACCAAATCTATGCATGTTTTTGAAGTATATCTCTGCTAAACAAGCTGAAATATTTCTATCTCCAAAAAGAGGGTCGAGCCCTAATCAGGAGTTGATTTATGGGCACATTATGGTGTCAAATTCTGTGATGAGGCTGCAAACTATTGGAAGACGAGACACCTTGAATAAGGCAATTCTTGGTATGGCAAGAGGTCTGGGAGATAGTTGAAGCCAGACCACATTCCCTGAGGATACAATGCAGTTATTTGAGGATTGCAGGCCAAGTATAGGGTTGTATAGGTGCCCTAACCAGGGCCAAATTACCTCAAGGATAAACCTCAAATCTAAGCCCTAATTATGTACAGATCCAAGTTTGAATAGGTGTCAAGATATCTAGTTGATCAGTGTTGGAATGAGATCTCATGGGTAAAGGATCAGCTCAGTGTTTGGAGAAGTTTGTAGCCACATTAGGAGCAAATCTGTATGCCCTAATCAGAGGGCCATGACATCAGAACTTTTGAGCATAGTGTAGGGCAGAATTGATGTACTATAATGAGGTATGTATGATGTCTCTTATATTGATGTTATTTTAAGGCCTTTATGAGTTTGGAGAGAGTTTAATCTACAGTTTTTAGAGGGTTGGTCTGGTGAGTCATAGAACTATGATTTATCTTCATTGGACATAGATGAGTGGCTATGATACTTGTTCTTCTGGAGAGAAGATCTATGACAGATTCTTGATCCTATGTCAGAGATGGTTGGGCTATGGTTTTTGTTCTTGTGACAGTGAGTTATAACAGTGATACTTGCACCTATGGCAGTGACACTTGATGTATGTGTATCGTTGTGATGAATGGCAGTGTTCTTATGACTAAGTTGTATGGAAATGTCCATGTATACAAAACTCTTATGACAGTGACAGTGATGCATGCAATGCTCATGACAGTGATGTATGCAGTGCTCTTGTGACAGTGATATGGAAAAGCTTGTGCATGCCTCTTCGATATGCTTGTCTGTTGCCATCTCATGAGGATCCAGTATGATCTTGGATTGGCCCTAAGTGACCTTGTGTAATTGATGATGAAAGACTTATGTCTCATGATATTTGTGCATTGCATCTTAGCTGAATATTTGATGAATATCTAAGAAGAAATATTTGGTTGGGTTTTCCCCCTTCTGGGGTTTTGCCCCGGTCTCTGACCTAAATCCTGGTGTCTCTATTTTGTATGTTTTTCTTCTGTTTTTCTGCTGCATTGTTGATGATTATTGTTCTCTACATAATTGCTAATGATGATATGATGTTATGGGGTGAATGTAACGTGAAAATATTGAAAAAGTTTAAAAATGCAATTATCTACAGCAGAGAACAATCTAGCTGTAAAAATTAACACATAGAGGATATGTACCCTAACATATTTCCATCTGTGTTTGGCCCACACATTGAACCTCTTAATGCATGATATTATCAAATTGAAGTAGCATGATTATAAACGGCTTGATGCATTGTACAAGAAATGGAAAAGAATGATAAAATTTAAATTATTACCAATCATAGTCATCCCAACTACATTTTCCACAATCACTCGAGCTACTTAAGAAACACCAAATTTGCATGCCCACTACATTTTCCGCGATCACTCTAATTGGAGCTATTGAAGATTGCGAAGACCAAATTTGCTAGCTAATTTTGGATTTAAGACTTCTGTGGTTAATATCTTCTAACTTAGTAACCGGAGAACCCACAGTAAAAACCATTTTTCTGTCAACGTTTCAAATCCCAACAGGGATCCATCATCAGGATTATTATTGAATGTTAATGTTGACAGTGGAAGAGCTCAAATGCGAGATATAAATAGTTATGAGGTAAGTTGTTTTGATTAAAGGAAAAAATGAAGGTCGGCTACTTAATAATTAATATTATCAAATATTTAATTAAATTAGGTTTATTTTAATTCTAATTATATAATATTTAATTTCTGATGATAGATTAATACTAATAATAA